>CAKAOI010047956.1:42527-92527 GCA_916701655.1 Sebastiscus albofasciatus
CCAACCCTTCTTTTTTTTTTTTTTTTTTTACTATCTTCTGACATTTAGTAGCTTATATAACAAGTACTCAATTAATCAAGAAAATTATTGGGGCTTGATTTATGATGGAAAATAGTTGTCATTTACAGCCCTACAATTTTCAATAAACATCTATAGACTTATAATACCTACAACAGCCAATGACATCTAAGAAGAAGTTCAACCAACCAATCAGCTAACAGTCCAGTGTCTTTAAGTGGTCCTATTGTAATTAAGATGAAACATATCAAGAGTGAGCCAACATGAGAAAGAAAAAAGTTAACTCAAGGTCCACTTACTAGCTTTTTCTGTAGTTTTCAAATACATTCTCCCTCAGCTGCTCAGTTGTTATGTAGATAGCTAATTTGTCTAACAGTTTGTTGTTTCTAACACATAATTTATCTGTTCAAAGATGAGCTGTGGTTGGAAATGCTGGGAAAAGCTAGAAAGTGGACACTGGTATTGTGAGTGTATGTGTGTCATCATGGTAAAATGTGGAGACACCTACTGTAGCGGGAACTACCACAGACGTGGTTTTGAGTACTTTACCAGGTGTTTATATGTCTGTGGACAGATTTTGAGACTGTGATAGCGTGGCAGTCGTGCAAGATATTAGTTGGTGGTTCAGATAAAAATGAAGGTTAAGTTCAAAGATGCAAGGGTGCAAAGAGGCAATTGCCGCCCCCTACTTTACGCCCCCACTTTATGGCCCTGACCCGATTTGGTATCACAAAACTTTACAGGTGTGTGGTTGAGATCAAAATGAAGAAAGAGTTTGAAGATGGGTGTATTCTGAGCAAGGGCGTGAGAAGTAAGGGGGTAGGAAGTGGGGAAGGGGTCATTGGCTGGTGTGATCCCATCACAAGATGGTCTCTATGGTTGTTGAGGTAAAGTCGATATACAGTAGACCTTTTCAAACTTGACAACATAAACATTTTAAATGGGCCCCTTTGTATTTCCTGTTGCAATGTTTGTTAATGCAGTAGCTGACAGGAAGTAAACCTGGACCAAAGCTGTTGCCCTAGCAACCGAATGGCAATGAAAAAGTCTATATAGCAACACCAAAAATTGAATCAAGTCAATAAAAAAGTGAAAATCTGATTATTTAAAATGATGTTAGTGATGATTTTTGACAGGAATATGTTGAGGTGTGGCTTTACACTACAATGGGAAGATGAGCGGAGCTGAAAAGAAGGTAAATTTGAAGTGGGACAGATAACACTCAACGCTACGGCCAAAACCATGAAAAGCTCCCAAGAATCAGCCATGTTGGATTAAAATACCACTTAAAATCAGCTCTGCAACAGATATTATGGAAAAGACACGGGAAGATGCTGATGATGAGATGATATAATATCTCCTGACATTCTGCTGCAGCTTTCTAAGGATTCTGGGTAATGTATACCCTCATCAACAGAGATGCTAAATGAATACCTTTTTTCCAGTATTTTTAATATCTATTTAGTTTCCCTCCCAGCTTCCAAATAAATCGTGGACTTCCCCTTTCTCCTCACTTAAAAAAATGTGTAATATTCAAAAGGAAAGCTCATTTATACTCTAATCCGAGAATAACTTGAATAAATTAAAAAAAAATATAGCATGCATCTTATTTTGCTGTTTTTGGTAACAGTTGTGATGTTAAACTGTATAGTGAAACTCTTTATTTAGAGTAATTTTAAACACTGTTACAAATCTTTTTACGAAGAGTTTTATTACATCACAGCCAAACGACAACTCCAAATGGAAAACAGGCTAACGGGGTAATAAATGAGGAAATTATTAAAAAGAGGTTATGTGTAGTCTTTTGTCTTCTCTACACATTTAATGAGTGTTGAATGTGTGAGTTTCTTCCAATAGCTTTCTTTAAAGAAAAAAAGCTCCCCACATTAAGGCAATAATCAGGCTTGACTCGAACCCTCTCCGCTCCCTCGCTGCTGCTGCTGCTGCTTTCCCAAACTGCTTCTCTCTATCTAAATCAAAGCACCCACAAAACTCCCAGAGCCCCAAACCACAGAGAACATTTCCAGTTGGCCTGATCCCACCAGTGAGGTAACAGCACTGGGACCCCTGACAAGCAGAGAGACTCCACATCGTTTATGGGAAGAGAAAAACCCAGAAGTGCCAGAGCAGAGACCAGACAAAGGACTGTTCTTTGTGTTATCTTAGCATTTGGCAGTGACCATGCAGGACTTGAAGGGGGTGGAGAAAATAACATTACAGACTTTTAAGGACTGCACTAAGTACAGTGGTAACATTTTAAAGAAGGTATTGGCTTCAGTATTTTTTATTTTGGAGGACTTTCTACATCTACTTCACTGGATTTCAGAGGGAAATATTGTACTTGTAATGTGATATACATTTCTCTGACAGCTGTAGGTATGAGTTAGTTTTTGCAGATTAGAATTTTACTTTCAGCTTGAAGTAAAGTCATAAAATGTTTTTGTTAGTAACGAGTGTCTACAGCCATGCTAGCGGCTCAGTGAGACTGTATAGGCACAGTGGAGCTTTGAGCTAAATGCTGACACCAGCATGCTAACATGCAACAGATAATCAAAGAAAATTGCAGATATGAGCCTAGGAGGATGATAAAGAGGATGAGGAGAAAACGCCACCAAAACAACAACAAACCTTTTAGAAAGGAATTAGTTTAAAAGGGATAGTTTGGGTGTTTTGAAGTAGGGTTGTATGAGGTACTTATCCATAGTAGGTGTATTACCTACAGTAGATGGCGGTCGGCATGACCCCAGTAAAGCAATACAGTGCTGTGGACGCCGGACGGAGATGACAGAAAAACTTGTTTTATCCAACTAAAAGAAAGGCTCACCTAAAAAATGTATATCTGTTTAAGTCTACACTGAAAGTGAAACGTATCTATAGTGTTTTTGTCATCCGAGCCTGCTGGCATTGGAGAGAGCCCAGATAAGTTTCACTTTCAGTTCAGTTGCCCGTCTGAAAGGAGAAGGAAAGGGCTGTCTGACGGCAAAATAAAGCGGTGAAAATATTCAAAATATAGCGTACACTTAAATGGATATAGAATTATTTTAGGTGAGCCTTTCTTCTAGGTGGCTATAATACGTTTTTCTGCCGTCCCCGTCCACAGCCGTGCATTGCTTTGTTCCGGTGCCGGTGCTCCTGTCTGTCTCTCGATGCTGGCAGCATGCTGACCATCACCTACTGTAAGTAATACACCTACTATGGATAAGTATCTTATACAACCTCACTCCAAAACACCCGAACTATCCCTTTAACAGTCTACAGCCATGCTAGAAGTTCTGTGGGGCAGTAGCATATGTAGCATTCTGATGCTAACATGGTCATAGTGATAATGCAACATGTGGATGTTTAGCAGGTAGGTCCTATAAAGTACATCATCAGGGTACAGCTGAGGCCAATGGTAATGTCATTAGTTTTGAAGATTGGTCATAAACCGAAGTATTGAACATATTACAATTTTAAATCTGAGAATGCCACCACAGGAAGTTAAGAGATCACCGAAGTTATTACAATTCATCCTGTGGAGGACATCAATGTCTACAAAATTTCATGGCAATCCATTCAACCGTTGTCAGACATTTCACCAAAAGTACAAAATGTCAACCTCATGGTGGCGTTGGAGGAAATGTCCTTGGGACATATCATCTGGGAACCATGAATGACTATACAAAACGTTGTGTCAATCCATCCAGTAGATGTTGAGACATTTTACTGGATGAATGACATGTTTGACCTGCTGGTGGTGCTAGAGTAAAAATCAGGGGATCACCAAAGTCTTTTTTAATCCTCTGAGCACCAAATTTCATGGAAATCCATCCAATAGTTGTTGAGACATTTAACTAAAAGCCAAAAACCTCCTGGTGGCACAACAGGTAAAATTGGATCACCAAAAGCATGAGGATTCATCTTCTGGGAACCATGACTGTCTGTACAAAATTGAATGGCAATCCATTAAATTAGATTAATAATTGATATATTTCAGTCTGGAGTCTTGACCACAGTCTGTCCAAAACTGCCATTCATACAGTCACACCACTATAAAGTCTGACATGTTAACTAATGCTAATTATTTTCAGACATGATCTAAGTGCATTGTGGACAGCAACATGTACCAAGCATTAATGGAACAATAATTTCACACTAAAAGGGTCTATTCAGTCTCATCTCTAAGTCCTCACTTTTCTGGAACTACCAAGCTTCTTCTTTTTCCAAACTCAAGAGAACACACACACACAAAATTTGAAACACACACACAAAAAACCCAATGTCCTTTGAGTGGTCAGAAAATCTACAATTCCATGACAAAATCCATCTGTTGATGAAGATCATGAGATATAATTGAAAGTACTAGAGCAGCTACTAAATGGACCTAGAAATTAGTCATTTTATCCAGGGTCCACTCTTCACTATCATCGTTTTTCCTGCAAGAATGAAGAATATTCTCCAGTTGTTGTGTTGCCATTTTCAAAAAGAATTTGTCTTCTTCCTCCAGAATGAATCACCGCTGTTACAGAAGTGGGACGTGCTGGGCTGCATGACAATTAGCATCATTTGTCTCCCCTCCATCTGTCTTTCCCTGTTGGTTTATTTGAACTTGTGACCGCCTTTTCTTTCTGTTCGCTGCAGTTTGTCAAACTTATGCTGACATGATTTCTAAGAATGTTTCCCTTCATACAAAATTATTATTTTGCTTATTTTCTGACTGATGCCTCTGTAATTATAGCACTTACCACTTGGACTTCTGTTAGTTGTCTCATGTTGCTTTGAAAACTTGTTGGACAACTGAATCATGGTGGCAAATGGCATTCAGCCCGACAAGACCCACAACTGTAGCAGTGTTTGTTACAGAGTCCGACTGATATATTAGCAGACTGATATCATCGGCCGATATCGTCTTTAGATATCAACCACCTGTCCCACAATGTTGCACTTTGTTTATATTATAAACCAATTTGTTTGTTTAGTTTTTTTTAATCGCACTAGCACAATTCTTTTTTTAAAAAAAACATCAATGTAATATATTTTGTTGTTAGCTGTATGTATGTAACAGCATAGTATGCAAATAAATAAACTATGACTAGTACATCATTGTTTTATGGGGTAAATTTTATGTAGTTTTGACACTCGTTTCACTGAATCCAAAATATTTTTCCATTATAACATTTATTTGTAATGATTAATTAGTTCAATTTCCAGTGAAGTTAATTTTTCAAAATTTACCATGATCTTATATTAATCGTTACAGTTGATAAACATACAGTTAAATGATCTAACTTTCAAATATCACATAACGCTCTGTCAAATTACAAATTTGTGTGCATTGCTTAAAAAAAGTTTGTTGTGTTTGAGTAAAAAAAAAAGCTGATTTATAATTTTCAGACTTTTTTTAAAAAAATTTGTATCTCTTACAGTAAATATCAATATTGATTTCAGCCTCATGAAATATCGGTCGAGTTCTAGTACTAAAAATTATATTTAAAATTGCTAAATGGCTTTGTTTTGTTTCCATTATTGTTGTTACAGACTCACACATTTCTTCACTTCTTCTCAATCCAACATCAAGATGAACATAAAATGTTGTAGGATAAGGGATTACTTGAGCAAACAGTTGAATCATTCGTTTGCATTTTGAAAACACTGCTGAATATTTACAGGTGTAATAAATCTTAAAGACCCTATTGAGGCCCAGCAGAAGACTCATTAGATTTATATCAGTAAAAAGGTGAAGTGCATGCAGCTGCTGCTCCATGTTTCTTTCTGAGAGTCTTTTTTAAACTTTAACTCTCCATAGATCTCGCTGAGGTTTTTTATCCCCCATGGTAAATTTACAGCACACACTAATCTAGGCTGACAGTGCATTTTCATTGCCACTACGAAAGGCTGCAATAACACACCACCTAATTGAACGTTAGATTCACTCAAACACACTTAAGGATAAGTGGGACTCCAAAATATCGTTTTATCTCAACCCAGTCATTTGAAGTTGCAGCCAAATGTTGCCTTCCACTGTCACTGCCAGCAGATGGATTGGGTCAACTGCAGTCCCATAATCCTCTGCTGCTCAGACAGGGTTTTCATCAGGAATGGATGTTTTAAGTGGCTCTTAACTCTCTGAGTGCTTTCATCTGCCCAGTAGCCCCAGGGAAGCTTTTTATTGCCTTTTAGCCCTCAAACATGTTCATCACTGTGGCATAAGGGATAACTTATCCAGATCATATTAATACTGTTAGTCCTGTTGGACACAAACACACACAGTCATGATGGTAAGCAGGTGTGCTGAGGTGAAGAGGAGCATGTCAGGTTGCTATCTGACAGATTTAAAAATCCACTTGAATTTCTAAAAAGTGCATAAAGAGTTTGGATGATCTTTACATTTGGCACAACAGCTTGTTTTTTTACGCATGTGGTTTTCCATGCACACGTGGAGTCAAAACATGTTTTCCACTCCACATTTGCTGCACTTCATGGATCAAAGTCATGTAAAAAGTTTCTTACCCAAAAAAGCAACGAGGAGCAGTGTAGATGACGGCCCCATTCCGCACTTTTGGAGGGTTTGAAACGAGCTTGGTCACACTGGGGACTTTTTTGGTTTTCCTTTTACGCAGCGTCCTTAATTATTTCTGCACAAATCCTCACATTGTGTATCCAAAGCGTGGAGCAAACACTCCTGAGATATCCGAGCATCATAAAGCAACACCGGTTCACCACAGAGAATAAAACCCCTCCGCTGTATATATGAGGTTCAAAACAAGGAAAACACTTCAAGAAAACGAAGTAAAAGTCCAAACTTCACTACGGGACACTGTGGAGGAGTTCAACGCTGTCGTTCACTGCTGAAGTGAAGCAGCTCGGTTGCTTTTACGCGCGTCCTCCTGTGCGTCCTGGAGGAGTGTTTGAACGTGGTGTGTTCACAGACTGGACTCTTCCTCCGCCTCTGTGGAGACTTTAGGGGCGTGGAGTGGGTTCAAGTTTTCTCCCGTTAGATACATACTGCAAAAATATCAATGTACAAGATGTGTTGGTCAACTGTTGAATCTGGAGATGTTTTGAGTCTTAAAATATCTTCAAATCAATTAAAAAATGATTTCATTATTACTTAATCCAAACTTCCAAAGCAGCATCAACATCATACCACCATAACATCATGGTGCCATATATATATATGAATAACATTTTTTTCAGTAACTTCCTTTAAAACGACACTTTACTTTACAGTTTATTCTACTCTTTCTTTTTGTCATTATTATTATTGTTATTTCTTTTCTTGGTTTTGTTGTAGTTTTGAATGTTGAAGTTGTTTTCTCTATAGTGTACTTGATGGGTTTGTCTGCAAGCTCATCTACTTAAAAGTTGGTTTATAGACTGTTGTAATTACAAAACAGTGGATTGCATATATGAAAACAGCCTTGAAAGAAAGGAAAAAATTAAGTATAAAAAATAAAAATAAATAAATAAATAAAATTCTTCAAATTCAAAACTGAATGAATGAAAAATGAATTCTGCCACTACATGCATATTTTTTTCCACCAGGTTTGAAGGGAAACCAGATTTTAACTCCATGTGAAACATTTTTTGCAGTGAAGATGTTTTATCTATTCATACCTTTCATACAGAGGGCAACTCCGGGGTCTGAAAAGTGAAGCCAATGCTGAAGTGTCTTAAACTTGCATTCTCTCTAATAGCCAGCAGGAGGCGACTCCTCTGGTTGCAAAAAGAAGTCTGATTGTATAGAAGTTTAGGAGAAAATGACGCTACTTCTCACTTGATTTATTACCTCAGTAAACATTGTAAACATGAGTTTATGGTCTCAATTGCTAGTTTCAGTGTCTTCTTCAATACAGCATGAGAGTCTCCAGCTCCTCTTCATTCATCTAGTCAGCCACTCTGACACTGAGCCAGCTGTGACTTAAACACTGACTGCATCTGCACTAAACCACCAAACCTATTTATTTTCTTTTACCATGTTTTCTGTCAATTTAAATTTACAATCACTGATTATCAGCAGCATTTTTTTTTTTACAGTTAATCCATCTGACACTATGTACAGTACATGGGCTCAAACATGGTCAAATGTAAAGGTTTTTGTACTCGCTCTCATTGCAAAATAAGCATCTGTTGTCGTAGTGATATTGGGCTGTTAAAATGGTTTACACAGATAGAATAGTGAAGGGGTAATCAAACTAGATTTCTGTTAATTGGGATTAATTAGTGGTAAAGTTGTCCTGGGACCACACTGAGCCTCTACTGTTGAGTTTTCATTCTTTTCGTTCGTGTCCAACATCCTGCTTGTTATCAGTCGTGATGAATGCCGCATATTTTTTTCGACTGTGGCCTTCAAATTATAGAGCTTCTCATCATTAGCCTGCCTAGAGGGAGGGAGGGAGGAACAACAAAGCTTCACAGAGCCTTTTCCTTCCCGGCCACCTGTGTGTGTGTGTGTGTGTGTGTGTGTTTGTGTGTGTGTGTGAGAGAGAGAGAGAGAGAGAGAGAGAGAGAGAGAGAGAGAGAGAGAGAGAGAGAGAGAGAGAGAGAGAGAGAGAGAGAGAGAGAGACCTTGGCCTTGAGTTTCCAACTATCTGTTTCTTTTCAACTTGTGTCTCTCCGCTGTTGTGTCTCTGATCTTTTGACCCCGGAGGCGAGTGTCTCCAGCTCCTCTTCATTCATCCAGTCAGCCACTCTGACACTGAGCCAACTGTGTTATATCTGCCTTCAAACACGGACTGCATCTGCACTAAAGGACCAGACCTATTTTTTTTTCTTTTACTATATTTTCTGTCAATTTCAATTTACAATCACTGATTATCAGCAGAAATATATTATGCTTCTTGTTTTGATGAATTTAAAGAATAGAGAATGAGATCCTGTTAAAGCTCCACCTAACATGATTTGCTGATGTATGTTTTACCACAGTAGAACAACTATAAGTACTTTTTTTTTATTTCACGCGGTCTTCTTCCTTGTCAAAACTTGGCGACTACATTACCCATAATGCTACTTGACCGCCAACAGTTTAATCAGAGATTTAAAACTTTAAAAAACGTAACTTAATCTGAATTACAAGCATCATGACCTCTGCATTTAACCCACCCTAAGCATTTAGGAGCAGTGAGCTGCTGTAAAGCACCCGGGGAGTAACTTGGGACAGTAGGAGCCGGGGATCAAAACACCAACCTTGTGGTTAAAGGACGACCCGCTCTACCCACTGAGCTACAGCCGCCCCAAGATTTGGGTGTTTGCTTGACAGTAATCGGTAATATGAACTTGAGCTGCTAGCCACAATCAGAGATGAGGAGCTACAGAGGTCTGGTCAACTCACTTCTTTCTAACACAACCGATGCTGACTCAAGTGACATCACTTGAGGTCATTTATCAGACCTCACACAGCTCCCTCTGGAGCCACAAACTGCTTTATACAACTTTTTTGCACATATACACTCCCAAAGATCTGTAAACAGACTCTGATGTGTAAAATCAGTGGAGTTCCCCTTTAAGAACTCACTGACCTGCCCGGTAGGTCAGTCAGCACAAACTCTCTTTATTTTAAATTATAGCACAGAACCCAATGTATCCAATGATACCAAATATTTCAGGCTGAGTTTTGGGGAAATGCGCACAAAATGATGTACAAGGCCTCTAAAATATTTCCATTCGATGTAAAAGTGGAGACATAAACAACTTGGGTCTGAGTATTTCACTCAGTGTATACATCACATAGCTTTAATGAAAACAAGCTGATACAGAATTAAAACTGCAATTAATGAATACTTTCATTATTGATTAATCTGTCAATCAGATAAAAAAATGTTAATCTTTTGTCTATAAAATGTCAGAAAATAGTGATAAATTAGTCCAAAGTGAGAAAAATTTATGTTTTTTTTGCAATTCACAGTTATATAAAACAGAGAAAGGCATCAAATCCTCACATTTGAGAGGCTTGAACTGATCAATATTTGGAGTTTTTGCTTGATAATTAAGTCAATTAATAAAAAAGAACCTGTCAGACAGTGTGGAAGAAGATCATTTTGACCTTTAACGCACTTAAGGAGAAACTAAAGAGCACATTTTTTAATTTTTTTATTTTTAGGGTTTAAAGGGTTGATAAACTTTTACTTTTTCTATTTCAGTCAACTTGAAAAAAATTTATGGCCAAACTATTTTTTGCAGTGTAAAGTTTGCATCCATGCTTTCACATGTAGAGAGATGATAGTGAAGGAGGCCCCGTCGTACACAGAAACAGTATTTCACGTGCTTATCCAATAATCCTCCAATCCTTAATCAGTAGAGCAATGCTCCACTGAGGGAGTTCTAATTAATTTCTATTGTTTGGCGTCTTAACCCTCACGGCTGCCTCCCTCTATACGCTCCATGGTATTTGCTCTTTTTCCTCTAATCCTGGATTCACGCTCTGGGAGAGTGAGTCCAGCCCTCCTCTCTCTCTCTCTCTCTCTCCCTCAATTCCTTCTTTTCTCAAGATCCGGAAAAGCCGCCGAGCGAGATCCGGACAAACAGACTGATGGGATTTGCAAGAAGCCCGGAAGGGGTATTAATAAGAAGAGCTGTATAGAAGGAGAGGCTGGAGGCAGGGAGGTGAAACTGGGAGGCTTGTTCTGGTGTGTTGACCCCTGCGCTGTCCTGTGTGGCTAATCAAAGCATCACTGCACTCTCTTTGTGTCGCGGCAGGAATGTGATCTATGAGAGGTGGAAATAAGACTGCTTTGACTGTCAAAAGGCTCAATGGGACAGTACAACCAGTGAAAAACTTGTACCCTCACATTTCCTATAGGGATTGTTAATATTATGATTTTGCCTGTAAACTTGTTATTCCCTCTTTAAAAGGGATCTTTCTAACATGTTTTTTGCATTAAGCCTTTATCATTAGTGTCCCTAAACATGTCAGAGCAGATGAATGTGAGCGGGGACATTTCAAAGTGGCTGTCTCTCTCTGTTTCTGATTAAAGCCGTGTTCTGAAGAACTGGATGACTGCGCTGTTTTCTGTTTGCCTCTTTCTTCATGTCTCCCCGTAGACGTTTGTGTCATTTTCTGGAGGGCGCTGTAAAAGGCGGAGCGAGAAGGGTGTGGCGCGCAGTGATCATAAAACTGAGTTATGAGATGTTAATTGTTTAACTGTTGATTGTTTGTTACTGTAGATCAGGCCAGCGGAGTTACTGACAGCAGTAGTAATGTGTTTTCAGGAACATGTTAGCAATCATCTCAAGTTTAACCTCTTCAAATTACTTACTGGTGGGTCAGACAAACTCATGCTGTGCAGCCAAACGTTGCTCAAACTCACAGGATCTTAAATGCTAGAAGAGACCCCAAAGGTTTTAAATAATGTATATAAAGGGAAATGTATATAAAATGATGCACAGGTGCATTTAGTGGAGCAGGCAGTGTGCAGATGATTTTAAAACTACTTAAATGTGCATTAACTATAGACTGTATGTAAGAAATGGATGTTGTCTCCGTGACGTCACCCTTTGCGGACTGCCCTTTTGAAGCCTTGAGTTCGGCATTTAGGCCATCGCCATCTTGTTTTTTTGCAACCATAAGTGACATGAGAGGGTGGCGCTAAGTACAGCTGTACGCTGAATAAGTCATTTTAGTCGACCAAAATATTACAATAAACTTAACCCTAAAGTTCTAAGAAAAAAACAAGGACAACACTTAGACTGGACAACGCAGTGGTAGCGACCTGTCAATCACAAGGTAGCCACGCCTTAAAGCATCCCCTGCTTTATGGTCTATTTGACTCTAAATGGGACCATAATTTACTAAATGAACATCATGCTGTATTGAAGAAGACTTGAAACTAGCGATTGAGACCATAAACTCATGTTAACAATGTTTACTGAGGTAATAAGTCAAGTGAGAAGTAGGCTCATTTTCTCATAGACTTCTATTCAATCAGACTTCTTTTTGCAACCAGAGGAGTCGCCCCCTGCTGGCTGTTAGAAAGAATGCAAGTTTAAGGCACTTCTGCATTGGCTTCACTTCTCAAACCCGGAGGTTCCCCACTGGCATTAACACAGCATTTGGGCACTTAGCAGCAGAAAAAAAGTTGTAAACAAAACACTGACAACTTATAAGTTGAGATCGCAAACTTGTTAGCAAACAGTCGCTTATTTACTCATTCAGCAAATACGCAGAAACATAGCATTCATTTGGAGTTGTGTAGTCTGTTGTATATTCAGCTTTTTTAGAGCCTGCTGTGGCTGGAAACGATGCTGATGAGAGCGGTGAGAGTGAGAACAGTAAAGTTATGAGCCACAAAATCAAAACAATGAGCTGAAAGATGCTAAAACGCTTCGTACAGCGGAGGGGAACTGCAGTTGTGTGATAATTCCCCAGGAGTTAAATCCAATCAAAATGAGCAAGTTTCAAGTCACTTTCTTTGTAATGAATATTAGTGATGGCTATACTGTTCATTTATTCCCCTTTGGATATAAGAGAGATTCAGCCTGCAAGAAAAACTCAAGTATCGTGAGATTTGTTATCTTTCAAATAGAGAGTATACTTTTACTTGATTTTCTGGCCCTCTTAGCGTCTTTCTTGGAACAGCTGCCATCGATCATGCCGTTAAAGGAGCACTCCAGTGATTTAGTACTTCACTTCCATAAAAGTTGTGGGGAAATGAGAGACAGATTAAACGAGGAATGGTCAAAATCTGTGCAGCAGAAGCCTAGATATCCTAACGTTGAGCTTGAAAAACACTGGATCCTACAATTCCCATAATGCAACTCAATAGCCTGTTTCAGTGGAGCCTCCCAGTCTGATTTTCAAACTCAACATTTGAAAACCCCAGTTTGTAATGCAATGTTTAGATGAAAAAAGGCTTCAAGTCCACACTGAGATAACCCTGATTACATCACAAGGAGTTATTTTCTCCTCCAGAGTCACAGACGACATTATACAAGTGAGTAATTTTCATGAATAACGCTTGTGAAATATATCTGTGTTTGCTCCAACTGCAGAAGGACAACTGTGACACTCGGCAGTCAAACAATGAGTCAAACTATCGAGGCGGCCCCCGAGCTCAGTCAAGAAGGTCTGGCTCCAAGTTATGTTTCAATATGGCTGACATCTGCTGCAGCAAAGACAATTGAAACAGTACAGTTAAATCAATCCAGACTGGGAGCGGGAAACAGAGAGACAGAGAGAGAGGTGGAGGAGGGGAGAGAGGTCTTTTCATCTGTGTTGCGTTGATAAATACTCCCATGTGCAATGAGAGATTCCATTGTGTAGAACTGCAGGGTCAAGGAGAAATTGCCCCTGAAAAAATAATTTAAAAAAATCACAGAAACAAGGGAGACGATAACATGCAGAGGCTGAAACACAATTCCTGCTGTCTTCATCTTGTTTTCTTGTCCCTCAATCATTTAACATTTTCTAAATATCGTTTATAAAACCAGGCTTTCATGACCAACTTATAGTACCTTGAAAAAAACAGTCCCACAGGAACCCCCACAAACATTTGTAAGGCAACAAGCTTTTGAGCGATTACTTCCTCCTGGAGAGCTCCAGGTCTTCATGCGGGTGTGAGGTGATTGACAGTAAGCAGAGCGTAACGTAATGCAGCGCTGATATGAAAACACTCAGCCAGGCTCAGAGCAATAATGATAAAATTGAAACACTGACAGATCCCATAAGCTGTCATGTTTTCTGTGATGGATTGTTTACTTAAGGCGATTTTCAGGACGGCCGAGGTTGTTTTTCATAGTCGATGAGAATGAGCTGCAGCACATGGCTCCTTCTGATGGAAGAAAAAACAACAAAATGATAAAAATGAAGGATGGGGAGAAGCTTAATTACTGGCATAAGCCGAAAAAAGATAAAATACTTGAAATTCACAGAAATCTATGATGCAGCACGACCCTTTCTCCCTCTAAACCAACCTTAAAGAGGCCTAAGCTGCTCTGCCAGTCAGGATTCTTGTGGTTTTTGTGGCCTCTGGCCCATCCAGCGGCCTCTGGCCTTCTCTGACAGGCCCCCGTTTGTCCTCTGTGGTGCCAGCTGCTCAGTGAACACACAGGCTGACTCAACATCATCCTGCTCTGCATTAAGAAGAGGAAGCAGAGGCCTTCAGCCGAACTGAAGCAGCAGTGATTTATGCTAAAAGCACAACCATAACCATAAATATACACGATGGATTCTTCTAGTGACCAGAAAACCAGCTCTGTAGGTACTAAGTATTTGAAAAGAGGGGATAAAAGGAAAAAGAAAAACAAGAAGAAGTAAAGCTGCCAGTGTGCTTCTTCAGAACTGCTGGAGAGCTCAAAGCTTTGCGTTAATAGGCCAAAGCTCAAGTTGTGTGCCTTTTGAGGTCTGAGGACAAAATTATATCAGAACCTGTGTACCAACTTTGTCCGTAGCATTTATTGTTTTAAAGATTTTGGACTAAAAAAAATGTCCAGGCGTCGACACTCGATCTCACAGGAAGGTGCATAATTAGCTCAACATTCAAGACGTTATCATCTCAACTTGTCATACTGCCGCGTCATGCCCCTTGGTGTCACTAAAGGTTTAGGCAACAAAACCACTTAGTTGGGTTTAGGAAACTACTACAGTTGGGCTTAAAACTGCTACGTTTGTAAAGTGAAAATGACACTGAACGATGTGAACACGGGACGCAAACGAACATCTGATTGTGACGTGAAAGTGAAACATAACGCAAGGACCACGAACAGCGGTCTCCTGGACGAAAGCCCTGTGTTTGTTGGACCCATCCACCTCCCCTCCCGTCCCAGCAACATGTGAAGCACGTCAGTTTCCGCTCCAGTCTTTTCAAAATAAAACTACTTAGTTAGGTTCAGGAATAGATCGACTTGGTTAGGCTTACGCAACAAATTACTTAGTTAGGTTTAGGAAAAGATCGCGGTTTGGGTTAAAATGACACCGGAAATGGCACAATTCAAGTACGGAAGTTACATGACAAATAAATCCACTTTGACTTGTGGTTTCACACGGGTACCAACAGCCGTCTCCTGGGCGAAAGTCCTGTGTTTTGTTGACCCACCCATCCACCCCAACCTCTTCCTTATGTGGCGTTCGCCGCTCTTTATACTTTCCGGTTAACTACGTGGATTACATACAAATTTATTTCGTACTGGCCATCATGAAAAAAAGTGAAATTTGTGTCTATGTACACGAATCAATACATTAAATTTCGTGACTATTTCACAGACTGCTGTGCGATGTGTGTGCAGACTGTCTGTCGGATTGCTACTAAAAGTCGTAGCACGTTGATCCCAAAGGGGGCCACGGATTTAATACAAATTTTGGATTTGGATTTAATGGACATAAAGTTTTCACACTGTTTAAACAGTTTTGAAACCATCTGTCCAACAAGTCCTGATTAAAAAGATAGAGACAGCAGATGTTGTCCCACGTGTTAACAGCATTTTGTTCAGCATAATAATGTTTGCGGGGCAGCATTGCGCCACAAAACATGAAAAAGGAATCAGCAACAAATGACTGTTCTGTTGAAGGGTTGCCACGAAGTCAGATCTAGAGATTTCATTTCATTTTTGTCCAAGTGGTTTTCCCCTGGGTGTGACAGGCAGCTGCATGCTTCAAAGGCTCTGGCATGAGTCTGAGGAGGAGGAACAGAAAGCCGCGAAACGCTTCCTGACCGTCCAGAACGTTCTGCTCACAGGTGGCAGGAAGATGAGCGGAGAGCGGCCACACAAATCAGACGTCACATTGTGGATTCTGATGATGCTGGGAGATGAAGTACTCCCCAAAACGCATCCATCACCGCCTTTTAAAGCCACGGCATCACTTTTAAATTAGAAGAACTTTTTTTAGACCTTGTTTTCACCCAGACAAGTTGATGACATTTTTATTTATGGGAGGGATTTAGGAAGATGGGAGTTTACAGTCATAAAAAGAACTTTTCATATTAATAAATGCCAGCTAGTGCCAGTTAATGACGGTTTTATGTTTGCATGCAGTAAACATCACTGAGAGGGAACATCTTGCGCTGCACATAAAATGATATATTTTATGTTTATGGAAGTTGTTTGTAATACGTAGATACAAGAGACCACAGCACACATTGTGTCATTAAAGCAAAAAATGTCAAAGCAATACATCACCGAAGTTTAGAAGCTGCTCGGAGCTTTTGATGGTATCAAATTAACTTGGTCTGGTTGTCATTGAATTGTCGATGTTTAAACACTTTAAGGACTTCTTGTCCACGTTGGCGTAAAAGCTGAGATTGAACAAAGTCTTTTTTAAAACAAAAGTCAAAAGTCACTTATAATCACCAAAGTTGTTGCTGAATTGAAGACAAACATGAATCTTGCCAATTATTATTTAAAATTCAGGGATGTAACAGAGGCTAAACATACAAACCTTTAAAAAATGTCTAACGTATTACAGTTAAAGCGTCATTAAAATAAGGATCTGTACGTTGAAAGGAATAAATAAGTCATCAGTTATTAGTGCTTTGCTGAAAGTATAAATTTGATTGTTATTTGTATTGGTAATCGGTAATCACATTTCCAACTGGTCACATACGGACGCTTAGTCAGGAATAAATCAACGTTGACTTTTGGTTTCACACGAACAACGGTCTCCTGGTTTAAAGTCCTGTGTTTGTTTGACCCATCCATCCACCCCGTCCCCCTCCCTATGCAGACATTGTTGCTTTTTAAACTACGTCTCTTGATTTTGGAAGCACTTGCTCTGAGCGTCTAATATTGCCGTGGACAGGTTTACATTGGAGTTATTTGAAAGCCCAGTGTGTCTCATACAGATGCTAAAGGGTGCCTAGTGCGTCAGTATCAGAAACATGTTCTCACCCCAACTTGTCACATATACCAGCGCTTTGTCACGCAACTTGGCTTCACATTATTTTCAGCATCAAAACCACTGTAGTTACCCTTGGCGTCACTTTAGGTTTAGGCAACAAAACTACTATAGTTAGGTTTAGGAAAGAACTACATGGTTGGGCTTAAAACTACAACATTTGTACACTGAAAATGACACTGAATGTTGTGAACAAGGGACACAAACTAACAGTTGGTTGTAACGCAACACACAGAACACATCCACCTCCCCTCCCGCCCGCCCTGTGTGTCTCTTTCGCTCTTTAAACTACGTCGCCAAAGCACTTTCTTTGAGCATTTACTGTTGCCGTGGATGGGTTTACATTGTAGTTGATGGAAAGCCTGGTGCATTTCATACCGGCACTAAATCGTGCCTTGTGTGGCAGTACCGAACGCTGACGGTCGTGACAATGCTTTGGTTTTTAACGCCTTGGGCATGAGAACGGGCTGGTATCAGACCCAAAGGGCCGTGAAAAGAGGTCAGTATTTGATGACTTGGGAATGAGAGCGGGCTGGGTGATCAGGTGACTGGAGATAACAGTCAACCACAGCCATGTTGTATGTTATCCTAGGCCACCCAAAACATAGCTGTCACGCGATCGTAAAGTCTTGCCTGTTTGCCCAGCCAAAATGTGTCTAATTATTATGCAGACTGTAACTTTTTATTAATCTAAATTTAGGCAATTGCCCTGCCATTATTGATACAAATGGTTTCAGGCACCCACATTTATGCAAAACATGTATAATAACCAACCCACAGCTGTTTCTACATTATAGTTTCTATGGGAATGTGAGCTCTTTTGGTATTTATGAGTTTTTTTCTATGTTGGCGTTGAGACAAATTCCTGTCAGCCTCAGCCCCCTCTGTGGACTGACAGGTGGATTTGACCTCTGCACTCACAGTTTCTCTCGCTAGCCCGGAGCAGAACACATTTTGACCCTTCATTGGATTTTCAGAGTGATGAGGTCAACAGTGTTTGGCTCTGTAATGATGTTGTGTGGCCGGCATATTTATTTCTCACCACAGCCCTGCAGCTGCAGGACAGACTTTACTTTTCTCATGTTGTGTGACTACGTTATTGGTCTTTAACTTATAACCACAATTTATTTTATTGTTTTTAATTTAGCCTTTATTAACAAAAAAATGTGAATACAAGTTTAATTTCATGTCACTTTTCTGGAGGTTATCAAAGGGCATTCTGGGAGGAAATCACTTAATAATGTAAAAGACCAGGCAAGTTAAACTACAACACGTCATTGTAACACAACAACTGGAAAGCACTTAATATAACAGTCTTGTGATATAAAACTGTGTAATTGGGATATTTGTATGGACAATGTTACAGACATCTTGCATTATTTTTCTTGTAAGCACAAGATCTAAAGTATGAAGTTGTACTGCTATTTATTTGAAATCTTTAATAAATTGACTGTAATTGTTAATTATTCACATTATTCTGAGATTCCAAAATTAATCCTCACCCAACCTGGACAAACTGCACATTGTTTGAAAGCACAAAGCCTCACAATATCACCAATATCGCTGTGACTACAGTTTCTTAAAGGTCCAGTATGTAACATTTAGGGGGATGCATTGGCAGAAATGGAATATAATATTAATAAGTATGTTGTCTTTAGTGTATAATCACCTGAAACTAAGATTCACTGTGTTTCCGTTACATTAGAATGAGCCATTGATATCTACATAGGGAGCGGGTCCTCTTCATGGAGTCCGCCATGTTGCTCCGCCATGTTTCTACAGAAGCCCAGAATGGACAAACCAAACACTGGTTCTAGAGAGAAAGTATCATGTTTTTTACGTCACCTGAAGGCCACCATAGTTCTCCAGACACTTGTGAAACTGCGGTAACGTGAGCCGCAGAGTGCAAAACTGTGGTACCACCACCATCTGACTTCCGTTGCTACTAAAGCAGTGTCATTATGGTGAAGATAGCCTCTGAGCAAGGTGAACGGCGTTACCACGGTTTTGCACTTGACGGCTCACGTTACCACAGAATCATTGTGTTTTCGTTACCTTAGAATGAGCCGTTTATATCTACATAGGGAGCGGGTCCTCTCCACAGAGTCTGCAGAGTTGCTCCGTCATGTTTTAACATTAGCCCAGAGCGGACAAACACAAACACTGTTAACTTTCCTGGTTGGGCCCGAGTCGATAACGTTACTCTCTCCCATCCCAGCGCTGCACCGCCAGCAGCTCTTTTCCTCCAGGAAATAATATTTGGTGTAGCTGTATTGTCATCCGGGAGGCAGCAGTAGGGCTTATGGCTTTTACACACTGTGCAATGCCAAAAACAGGTTGAGATAACGAAAAGGAGAAAAAAAAGGTGTGAAAATGAAAAACAGAATTATGACCCCGGGTGGAAACTGGAAGAGTGCAATGAAAAACGTAAGTCTCCTGGGAAAATCGGGAAGGTTGGCAAGTATGCGTTACTCCCTTAGACACAATAACATGGGAAAATATGGTCCAGGTTGAAAAGTTACTGTTAAGGGGTTTAAATGCCCATCTATGTCGGTAAATGTTAAACGTGGTGTTCTTGCGTTGTAGCTCTACAGCACTGGTGGGTTTGAGCCGATAACCTTTCCACCACCACCAACGCTCCACCCTCCTGGGCTTACAGTACTTTCATATGTTACTAATTTAGATGCTTTAGGGCACAGACAAAATGTAATTTAACGGCAATTAATTATCGTTCACATCGATTGTCACAAACGTGTCTGTGCAGAGCAAATTTACTCTGTGAGTTTTCAGCTGTTGAACACAAAGAGCAGCAGGAAGCTGCAGGTACACTCATGTTTGTGCTTTGGTGCCTTTGATTGACGGGTAAATTGCTAGAGGGTCACATTTCAAAACGTACCATCACACCCCCTAACATTTGATCTTTCTGTGTGTGTGTGTGTGTGTGTGTGTGTGTGTGTGTGTGCGTGTGTACGTGTCTAGGCCTGAAGACAGGAAAGGCATTAAGAGGATTTTTTGATCACCGCTGATCTTTTTAACAGTGTGGATTTGTTTGTTCAAGGACTTCCAAGCACACACATAAGACTGAGGTTGAGGTTAAGTTTCATTGACATAATTGTATAAAAATGATGTAACACTAATACAATAGAAACTGACAACAAACTTAAGAGCTTAAAAGCGTCTTGCCAAAGCCTGTAAAGCAGTAAAAAGATGAGCGTGGGAGCCAAAGTCAGACTATCTGTGCGAGTGAAGTGGTCAGAGTGCAGAGATTGATGGATTCTCAACGCAACACCGCTGATGTGCGCTGCAAGTTTTTTCCATGAGCAAAGACAGATTTGCGGTGTGTGTGTGTGAAACAGAA
This sequence comes from Sebastiscus albofasciatus, assembly GCA_916701655.1. NCBI lineage: Eukaryota > Metazoa > Chordata > Actinopteri > Perciformes > Sebastidae > Sebastiscus > Sebastiscus albofasciatus. Next base: position 62,708 of record CAKAOI010047956.1, read on the forward strand.
TGTGTCCCAGATTTTCTCTCTTCTTCTTCCTCCCTCTTCGCTCTCCTCTCTTCTCTGCGGGCTGGATGGAGGGAGCTTTGATGTGGCACTCTGTCAGTGTTGTGACCGCAGGCCCAAGAGGAACCAGATGCTCTTTGGACTGGCTTGTGGTGGAGAGGCATATGTATAAATAAAAAAAGAGGAGAGAAGATGGGTGTAGGGGGGAAATGGGGGGGGAAGTTTACTGTAAAGTATCCTGCACCAAAGCAGACAAAGCTGACAGGATGTCTTGGTCGGGTAACAGTCTACAGAAAACAGCAGAGATGGACATAAATGTTCTCTCACTTACGGCACGGCAACAATCGTTTAAGAGTTTTATAGCCGGAAAACATCAAGTTCTCAGCAAACATGGATGTTGTATTTGGGTTCAAGCCCCCAAAAACAAGCACCAGATTGAGAGCATCGTGGCCACAGTTGTAATTGCATGTCACATGATGCACTAGGGCCCAGAAACACTTCTGGGCCCAATATGGGCTTCCCATACTGAGCCATCACAACACATCTTTAAAAAACAGCTCAATATCCACCTGTTTAGACTTGCTTTTATATTTTTCTTATTTCAATTTCTATTTTACGGTGTTTTAATCTTAAGTCTGTATTTATGTCTGTTAGTTTTTTTTATGTTGGTTACCTAATTTCTTTTGTGAAGCACTTTGTGACGTTCTGCTCTTGAAAGATGCTGAATACACAAATCCGGGGAAGTACTGGAAATGAACAAGTCGTCATTACTGCGGTGGTTTCTTCCTACAATACGTGCATGTTTGAATGCAAGTTATCCTAAGAAGTGTACAATTTTCTACTTTTACCTTTACTTTCTATGTAACGTTAATTTTGACAACGATGTCTAGGAGTTCGGGAAGAAACTGTGCAGTCCTCAGCTGCCCAACGTTCGCCTAACATGGTCAAACAAGTAACGTCATCCGAGTTAACACTGCTTAACTAGCGTAGCTAACGACATTAATGAGCTGAGACACTGTCTAGGGGCTGCGGAGGTACCACAGAATAAAATAACTCAATCAACTATCTGTGGCGTTATTGTGAAATATAACGCAAGTTGCTCTAAATAGGGCAACCTAATGACCACAAAGTAAACATCAATTGGTCGGCATCACAAATAGAACACACACAAAGTGTCTGCTAACCGTGTTAACTGGTGAATCTCAGCGTGGTGGTTGCTTGTAGTTACGGTAGCTGTGTCCTCGTAAAAGCCTTCAATTTGACTCTAATCAATTTTAAATACATACTCATCTGTGTTTATTACCATTAGGCTAAGTTAGTACGACTAACCACGAACGCTTTTGGCTGAAAGTCCCCAGTTAGTAGGCCTACTGTTAGCAGACTGTAGAATCACTACGACTTGCAACCGCAGTAACGGCAGCAGTGCTACTTACTTACACACTTACTTACATACTTACAAAGGAAAAGTATTATCAAAACTCATGCCTCATGTTCTTCTACTTCAGTTTGCAGTTTCCTACATTTCCCAGAATGACTTGTGGCTACACCCAAAGAACATGCCTGAACTTGCTCCTTTAAGCTGTGGGTTTTCTGTGTAGGTGGAGGGAGTGATGGTGGCAGTAAGAGCAAGACAGCAAGGGTTATTCTGGTCCCAAAAATGGAAAAGAGAAGTGTTGTGGCTGTTAAAGGTTCTCTATACAATAGTCAGAGCATTAATATAGCATCAAACAACTATTTGCTATGTAAAGATATGGAAGAGTAATGTCTACCTGAGCAGAGAATGAAGTCACTCTCCCTCCGTGTGTGTTGTAATCAGAGCTTCTCTGTGCTTTGTTGATATAGCTGGGTCGGCCGAGCATGCTTTTAGTGCATGCGAGCGTGCCCACTGGCTAGCTCATGGCCGCTGCTCTACACTGTGCTCATACGGGGTCCCGACCAATTGCGTCATCGCAGAAGCGTAGCGCCCACCCTCCAGTGCGCTCTTAACACTGTTAGCTCTGTCAGCACCGTTAGTTGCTAGCCGATTATTCAGCAGTCGGCGCGTTAAGAGCCGTGTGGAGCCAATAAATATGCTCTGAATTTTTAATTTAGCACCTTTAAACAAAATGCAGCATGTTTTGTTGTTTGTTGTGAGTGCAGTATATTGACACTACAGTCTGTGGAAGAACTTTCTGCATCTTATGCAATTAATTTCTAGAGAGGATAAGAACCCTGAAGTTTATATGTTTGCAATTAAGATCATACCAGAATAAGAAAAACACCTTACAAAACATTAAAATAGACTCTTGAAAATTGTCTGTATCTCTGACGGTTGATAAGAAAATTAGGAAATTCGGGTTGACTTTTCCTCTGAGGACACTTCAGCAGGCTGGATATTTGCTGACACAGCGTGTTTTTGTACCCTGGTCCTGTGTTTGAAGGACAGTCTGTCTGACCACTAGGCCACCAACAACCACACCAGCATCAGCAGCATGACAGAACACAAGCTGAATCAAATCCCGTCTCCTCCACGACTCTCCATAACCACTCGTACTGTAGCATTACACAAACCTCATAATAGTTTTGATTTATGGCCCTCATGTGACACTGTAGAGTTTGGCAGGAAACCTACGCAGCTCCGTGTTCGGCTTCGGCCACAAAAAAAACATAAAGGCGTACATTAAGAATTTCCCTGGGGTCGCCAGTCACCGGGGACGTTAATGCAGCTGAGAAGACATGAAAAGCTATGAAAGCTACAGACGGAGAGATTGATCTGACCTCTTCATAATGATGCTTTCCCATCTCTGTCTGCTTAGAGAGGAAGGAAGGATTATGGCAGGAAGAATGTCAGTATTTCCACCATTTGCTTCCTCTCTCGGTTTCTTTCTTTCCCTCTCTCTGTGAGGCAGACGTGACATGAAGTGTTTATCTTCCATGTCAAATAACTGTTTATGCAGTAAACCGAAGCAGGGCAACACAATGGCAGGGTAATGGATGCTAGATGCTAAGTACAATGGAGCAATCTAACTGTTTTGATTGGAGGGCAATCGAAACCCGGCAGAGAATAAACAGGAACAACTAAGAGCTGATTTTGTTTATTAAAGACAAATACAAAGAGCTGTTTTGTGAGCGATAGTGTTTGTGCCAGGCTGCCGGGAAATGTCAAGAGGGTTTAAATGAGCTGCAGGATCAGAATCAATTTAGTGATAGTATAATTATACATTGAGTTTGCCCTGTTGACATTGATGCAGAGGCGTATTGACAACTTAGACATTTACAATACAACCTGACTTACTGATATCAAAGACCACATATCATCACATGAAGTCCAATGAGAGAGTGAAAGACATACTATGAGACTATGTGAGTTTTTTGGAGCATTTCAGCCATAATTATCCTGCATATTACATGGCTACTTACTTAAGAAATCAATAATTTTACACAAAAACGGTCCGCCAGAGTCCGACTTCAGAGCTGCGCCCATAGCAACAGTCTGCTAAAAAGAAATAACAGACCATAGAACGCCGCGATCCACCAATCAGAATCGAGTATTTAACAAAGCCGCGTAAGAGCGACACACTTTTTATTGTTTATTTTTGGGCCTTTCTGGTGGAATGTAGGCAGTTTATGGTGAGTAGCATCATGACATGACTACTTCGTCCACAGTACAAGAACAGATACATCTTTTGCTTTCTAAATTTGTAATTTGCAATCTTATCTATTTAAGCAAATGTTTTGCTTTATTTCAGCTTTTTCAAGTTTCTTGCATTTTCCCAAATGATTTAATGAGCAAAATTAAAAACGAGACCGAAAAACTGGTGGATGGAATAGTTAGACTGTATATAAGAAGTGGATGGATACTGTGACGTCACCCATTGGTTTATGGACTATGGTTTTGAATCCTCGAGTTCGGCATTTTGGCCGTCGTCATCTTGTTTTTTTGCAACCAGAAGTGACACGAGAGGGTTGAGCTAAGTACAACCAAACGCTGAATAAGAAATTTTTTAGGTGACCAAAATATTACAATTAACTTTCATGAACTGAAAACACATTGTGAAAGGGTTAAAGAACAGACAACTCTAGCAAGCATCTATGAAGACACATCATGTAAATGTCTCTGTGGACTTATGCAAAGAAGAGTGTTGTGGGTAACCGTAGGTCACAGCTATGAGCCTTAGTAAATTAGCCGAGCTGACCTTTCAGGATGTTCTCAAGTTTCAAGACAGATTTGTTGCTTAACTTGCTAAAATGTATAACCACGAATGCCATGCTCATGAGTGAACGAAACATAAATTCATGCCTCAGACAAATTGTCGTGTTACCAACAAGATGGTTTAAGAGATTTAAAATGAAGATTTTTCCAGTCAGCTTCGAGTTAGACGAAAGTCCTTAAAACTATGCCAGTGGTTTGTTTTATGTGGAAGAGTGGTGCCCATTTAAGGATCCTCTTTGGTTTCCCTCTTAAAGATCAAAGGATCTAAGCTAATCTATTTGACTGAGCCCTGCTGTCTCCACGACAACAAGATCACAGACAGGAAGCCTGTCCTTCCTTCACGGGACCTTGTCATCAACAATGCAACCACTCAGCAGTGTCTGACTCTCCCATAAGTCACTGTGTGTGTGCGCATGCATGGCTGTTTGCACTTTTGGGTGCATGTGTTTGTAATCCAACTCCACAAAGCACAAAAAACGTTCTTGTTTTTTCCTTCAGTGTGTGCATGAGGGCATGTTTGAAGAAATCTTTTAGTTTTGGAGCGATACACAATCTTTGCTACCCGTCTTTTTTATCTGCAGGTGTGTGTGTGTGTGATGTAAGTGAGAGAGTGTTGAGTTCTGCTTCAGTGACCCAGAAAACATCTTTAAAGGCTGAGTTCCTAGGTCACTATGGAGCCCCCTGTGTTTGTCCAACACATGATTAGAAACTAAGACGATAAGCTTTTGGTCTTTCACTCAGAGAAGGAACAAAGCATTATCACATTATATTCACAGAGTCTTTCTTTTGGAAGGAAAGTTATTTCTTTGATGGGATTCTTGCATGAAACTTTCTAACAACATTTTTTTATACACATGCATTCTGTGTGTGTGTGTTTATAGCTTTTAATTATGAAAACAAAAATTGCACCAATCTAAAGAGTTCAGTGCTTCAAACAAACGTATTTGTGCAAAGTGTGATCCAATCACATTTAAAGGTAAAAGTGTTTATACCTGTTCTGAATTATAACGCTGGAGGGCAGGGCAAAAAGCCTACTGTCATAGGGAGCCAAACATCTGGGTTAAAGGAACAGTGTGTATTTAGGGGGATCTATTGGCAGAAATGGAGAATATTAATAAGTACGTTTTCTTTAGTGTATAATAACCTGAAAATAACAATCGTTGTGTTTTTGTTACCTTAGAATGAGCCATTTATATCTACAGCGGGTCCTCTCCACAGAGCCGGCTGCCATGTTTCTACAGTAGCCCAGAATGGACAAACCAAACACTGGCTTTAGATATGGCCATATGCGTTTTTACATTTTCAAATCGACCACCGTAGTTCTCCTACACGCTTGGCACACGGGAGAAGTTTCAGTTGGTTCCAATCTGTAACCTCACTGCTAGATGTCGCCAAATCCTACACACTGCACCTTTAATTATTTAAAGTTAAACAGTGATTACTTTGCAGCATCTTGACAGCACCTTGGGTTTGTCCCTATCCATAAAGCTCACAGTCTTCTAAAATCATTTTTCTTTTGTTTATTGCCTATTTTATTGTTTATGTTGTATTCCAATTTAAATATTTTGAATTTGTGTATACATTTTCTGTGTGTGGAGGGGCCTACAACAACGCTTCATTGTGCAATCCCGTATTGTATAATGACAAAAATATGCATTTGAATCCTTGAGTCGAGGGGCCGTGGTAAGCTCAGACATGTTTGTAATAGTTTTAGATAGCAATAGATTACAGCTAAAAATTGGAAAAATGACTTTAGAAGAGAGTGTTGTTGAGATTTATGGATATGGACAAAACCAAGTTGCTCTCAAGATGCTGCATAGTAATCATTATTTAACTTAAAATCACAATGGTTTATATTTTTCTAGCATCTGCTGTTGTGGATGTGACTTAGGATATGGATGGTTAACCGCAGGAACATGTTTCTTTTTTTTTTTAAGAAAGACAGATGAAAGAAATGTTCAATGAGAGATTGCTCTGAGGTACAGAAGCTCATGGAACAGAGGCCCAAATGTGACGTCAGGACTTCGGCTCTGCACCAGGGGAGAATTGTAAAAAGGTGGATAACGTCACACACTTTTGGAAAGTTTCTCCTGGAAGACATTCATAGTGTTGCACTAAGTTTGTTGTACACACAAAAAGTGATGGAAGTAGTTGCGTAAAGAATGACAAAAGAGAAAACTAAGTTTAGACCCTGCCTCTCTCACATACTGTCAGAAACCTGGCAAACTGCTGCGTAAAGTACCCATGGAATGTAAGTTTCTAAAAGTTGAGAAAACTGTCAGAAGCAGATCGTTCAATTCCAATCTCTGAAAGGTGTGGGAGGAGGTTATACAGTAGAACAATCCGACAAGCAGTTTGTTTGAAGCATACGGACACCTTAATGGATAGTTCAGACTTTTTCCAAGTCTACCTTGATACAGTATGCCGCACGGCGAGAGAGTAATTAGTCACTGTAATCATTCATCTTCTCTGTTATGATCACGAAGAGATGCCCTTGTGCTGCGACTACACTGTAAGAAATGGGGGACAAAATCAACAGTTCTTGTTTGTACAAAAAGGCAGTCTTAAATTTAGCCAACGCTATATGAGACTTCAGCAGGCTGAGTTAGTATAATTTCTATAAACAGATTCTGCATTCACATGTAGAATCTGTAGGCAATGGGACAAGATTTTGGCATCGGAAGCGTTCTGGTTTCTGTTTGTTGTCTGAGTAATATTGACCAATTACATTCGAGCAAGCTTTGGTTGAATGCAGGTAAACAGTCCATGTGGAGAGCAAAAGAGGAAGAACGCATTGGCTGAAATGCAATCTGGGAACCCAACGGCTATCGTCTGACGATGATTTCCCTTTTTTTGGTTTAAAATCCGCTTGTAAACTGGCTACTTATGAAACAATGTGGTCGTATACGATGTCTCTCAACGCCAACATTCATTCAGTCTCACATCTCAAGTTGTTGATTGGACTGTAAACAATGAGCAACGCATGGAAAAGGAAGTCTCAGCCCAGATATTTGCTGCAGATATCTACAGCGGAACCACAGAAATATATCTTGTTGCCCCCAGAGGCTTATCTGTCGTCAGACCGATAGGCGATGGGTTCAGAGATTGGAGTTAGTTGATACTTTGTCGCAGGTCAGTGAGGAAACACTGGGGAAACACAAATAGAGAATTTCGTACTAAAAGGCCTTAACTTTGGAAGATATCTGATCAATTTGGTTAACAGAAGCCCCTTTCACACATGCACTGCAACCATGAACTTATCTAGACTTTTCCCGGAGTAGCAGGAAGATTAAACAGTCTTTACCGTGACAGCTCCCTAGTACAAAGTCTGCGTAATGTCTGATTGAGCCCACGTGTGAATAGAGCCGGTCATTGTCTGGAGAATTCACAGTGAGTGAATGGGCATGTTGATGACATTGATATCTTGCGGCTAGCACAAAACTATAAAAGAAAACACCGAAGGGTGAAGAAGAAAGGTCATTTACATGAAGACGCTGACTGGAGAGACAATGAGATTCGGGAACTTCTGTCGGTAAGGGTCGACGCCGAAATCAGACAAATTCAAGGAACGGCAAGAGACTCGGTTGTTTATGACCAAATGGCGAACCGGCTACGTGATCGCGGTGTAATCTGCGTCATGTCCTGCCTCCTGCACACTCTACCCAGGCACCACCCCCCGCCTAAACCAAACGAGTATTTGGAGTATGAGTACAAGTCTGACTCAGACAATCTCCTGTTGTGTGCTACATGTTTGAAAGGGAAACTCCGGACAATGTCCCATCCTAATTCTCTGGACATTGTCCAGAGTTCTTATGAGAAAACGGCCACAGGCAATCAATATTTCTGGAACTTTGATTTGGCTGGCAAACCAATGGAAAGCTTCAGTAGTTATCTACCCAAAAGTTTCCAAAGATCTAATCTTATTTTCTCATCCAACTACACATCAAAACAAATTTCCTTCCCTAACTTGTTTGTGCTCCTTAAGGTTTTCAGTTACCAGTAAGAGCTGTGAGCACAATGTGCAGATCATCACCTCACTCTCCTCGCAGCCATTGCCTGATGAGAACAGTGTGTGTGTGTGTGTGTGTGTGTGTGTGTGTGTGTGTGTGTGTGTGTGTGTGTGTGTGTGTGTGTGTGTGTGTGTGTGTGTGTGTGTGTGTCACAGACTTTTTGTCATCTTCAGACTGTTTCAAGCTGAATGTGAACAATATGATTTGGATGCCTGTAGGCCTTTACAGACTGGGGGAATGTGGGGTCTGTGTCCCATTAAGAATCTGTTATAATCTTATGATTGAAAGATGGAATGAGGCTGTGGAAGCTGGGGGGATCAGCTGCAGCACATTAGGACTTAAAGCCTGACAGATCTCGCTCTTCTGGGTTCAAGAAATAGATTCCATGCTGTCCAACTAACCGGATTTTTCCCTCTCCACTCCATCTTGTTTGCATAACACCAAGGGCTGGGCAAATTGAAAAGATAATCCCTATTCTTTTATGCATTACTGTGGGGTATGTGAGGCTTTGGGCATTGAACATTGAATGTGAAGCAGAGGCTGTGGGTGTGTGCAGAAGACATTAAATGTGAGCCCCATTTGTGAGCTGGATCAAACTGCATTCACAAATACTTTTTATGGCTTTTTTAAGTACAGGGTGGTTTTGATTTACTCGTAAGTACATAAACAAAGTCATACTTTATAAAAGGTTTGAAAATTGGTGGTAATGGCTTTAAAAATGGTTAATTATGCTTTACAGATCACCAAAAGCCATTAATGAAAATAACATTTTGGTTGCCAAGTTGTAATAAAATCCCTTTGGCTGGCATATATCCCCCTTTTAGCCTAATAAGCGCTATATTTTAGCTAGCACTTTAATTCCTCTTGATAGTATATTAGGAAGTGAGCACTTTATTATTGACTTACTGACATTTATAAGTACAAACATGATTGCTTATAATAATGTAAGAAACGCATGACCCCTTCTTTAACAACTTACTTTTTAAAAAATAAACCATCACGATTAATTAGATAAAGAGCTAGCTAAAACGACGAAATAGTTAGCTAAAGCAGGTTATGTTAGAGGAGAGCGTCTCAGCAGAAAAATTACAGCATTGTTTGTTTGTTCAAATACTTATAAAAACGAATATTTTTCTAACAAGCAACGTCTTGTGCATTGTGCAAATACTGACTCTTGTAGTGACTGTTGAAGGAATTAGTGACATCAACCGTGTTTCAATTCACATATTTTTATGTGCATTTTGAAGTATTGCAAACGTCAAAATTCTGTAAAACTTCTTCAAGTGTGCAATGGCAATGAATGATAAACCTCATTCCTTAATTATTGAAGTGTTATTTTTTAGATTCTGTCTGCATCCGTTTGTTAATAACCTAAATTAACTGAAACCTACCGAGCTCAGTGCACTGTTGTTGACACGAGAACAGGACGTGAGCAGACGGGCCTAACAGCGCTCTCGAGTGGGCGACACTGTTGGGAACGTATGGCCTGTTAGTACAGCCTGAAGGCTTGTCGTAATTAAATCCAAGTCAAAGGCACAGTGGTAGGATTTGGCGGCATCTAGTGGTGTGGTTGCAGATTGCAACCAACTGAGTACCCCTCTGCTCACTACTCCCATTCCAAGACTGTGGTAACGTGAGCCGCGGAGTGCAAAACCGTGGTCGTTCGGCTCTTTCAGTGGCCATCCTTACCATAATAACACTGCTTAAGGAGCAACAGAAGTCATGCGGCGCTGGCGGTAACTCGGTTTTGCACTCTGCGGCTCACGTTACCGCAGTTTCACAAGCGTGTCGCAGAATTTCGGTGGCCTTCAGGTAACGTAAAAACATGAAACTCTCTCGCTAGAGCCAGTGTTTGGTTTGTCCGTTCTGTGCTACATGGTGGAGCAACATGGCAGACTCCGTGAAGAGGACCCCCTCCATATGTAGATATGAAGGGCTCATTCTAAGAAACAAAAACACAACAAAGAATGCAGACTTATAACTTCTAGTAAACACTACCATTTGCTTTCTTTGGAAATGATTTGGGAATGATTTCATTTCTGCAGAAAAACATCTTGGGGTTTTACTTCAGCAACCTAACACAGTCCGCCCATCAGAGAGTCCAGATGTGATTCCCTCTCCGTCACCATCTAAAGTAAAATAGTGAGTAAAGTCTGAATGCCACTTTAGAAGACACTGATTAAGCAAAGTGTCTCAGAGCCTTGGCCTTGAGTTTATTAATGACCGAGCCAAAGTGTTGTATGACTCTTTCAGCCATTAGAAACCTGCAGCGGATTTGTCACAGAGCCTTAAGCCGTCTCATTCCTCCCCTTCCTCCCCTCCAACACCGCACTGTTTCAAACACTTCATTACTGATGAGTTGCGAGGCAATGGATTTTCAAACATTTCACTGACTCCATCTCTTGGCAGGGCCTTTTTGTCTGGTCCCTCAAGCAGGTTGGAAACAGATGGGAGGAGTGACCGAGGAAAATGTCGGGACAATATCTAAACTATCTCGAACACTTGCCTCATAATCTGTCAGAGTGCCTGGAACCAACAGTGCAGCTGCAGATTATAGTAAACAGTTATACTTCAAAATACTTCTGTTATGTAGGTCTTAGAAATGATAATTTTTTCTGCTTAAATACTTTTTGCTGTTATAGCTCTCTGTTATGATGATTAAATGATGAAACCTATTTTTTGGAGGAAAGCTGTGTGTATTCCAGCTGTGTTAATTAGTACTATAAAGTAAAAATAATACATTTTTATTAGGACTTTCAAAGTTAAAGCAATAATATCACGTTAACGCAATTTAGTTTTAACTAATTTCTTAAACACATTTGCGCAATTTGCAATGTTTAGGGTGTAGTGGGCTCAGTTTTAAAGCTAGAGTGAAGATACTGGTATCATATGAAACTAGAAAACCTAAGGAATCATTGGTACCAACCATGTCATACTAGCTGGTTGCTAAGGAGGTTAAATAACGCTCCAAATGTATGATACATTTTGGCGAGGAAACACTGGCATGGCCATTTTCAAAGGGTTCCGTTGACCTCTGACCTCAAGATATATAAATGAAATGGGTTCTATGGGTACCCACGAGTCTCCCCTTTGCAGGCATGCCCACTTTATGATAATCACATGCAGTTTGGGGCAAGTCATAGTCAAGTCAGCACACTGACACACTGACAGCTGTTGTTGCCTGTTGGGTTTGAGTTTGCCATGTTATGATTTGAGCATATTTCTTATGCTAAATGCAGTACCTGTGAGGGTTTCTGGATAATATTTGTCATTGTTTTGTGTTGCTAATTGATTTCCAGTAATAAATAAATACATACATTTGCATAAAGCAAGCATATTTGCCCTCTGCCATGTTGATAAGTGTATTAAATACTTGACAAATCTCCCTTTAAGGTACATTTTGAACAGATAAAAATGTATGATTAATATGCAATTAATCGCGATTAAGACAATCATGCTATTAATCGCGATTAAATATTTGAATCGATTGATAGCCCTAATTCTTATATTTACCACTTTCAATAGAGAGCTCCTCAAAAGTGATGGAAAAGTTGTAGAAAGTTAATTTCGCTGCTTCAGATGGATGCAGTCTTGTTTTCATCATGTTTTATGGAGAACTGTTATTATTTTCATGCAGCATTCCATCATTATCTCTCTCTTTTTACCCTTTAATTAATGAGGTTTATCCAGTACCATGCATTTAAAGATACAACTGCTTTGTGTTTTTCTTTCTTTGTTATGTTGCTGTTGCGTGCAGTTTGCTACAGGTTTCCAGAGAAGGAACATACTTATCCATTTCTGTTTCACATATGCTAGTAGGTGGATTGAGCCAAGTAATTCATCATTTTTAAACATTTGGTTTCCATTCTATAAATGCAAATCAGATTTATGTTAAGGACAAATGAGTCCCCAACGTTTGTGAACAGTGACTGTTTCTCCGAGCCAAGCTCCTTCTTTTGCACGCATGCTTTGTGAATTAAGAACACAATGCAACATCTGCTCCATACAGTGTTCCTGAGTCTGTGTATCATACGTTTGCCTTCATATTTATTTGCAGAGCTGAATTCCTGCAACTGTGTTCATTAGACTGTCCAGTGGTGGAAAGTAACTAAGTACATTTACTCAAGTACAACTTTGAGGTACTTGTACTTTACTTAAGTATATCCAACGCTACTTCTACTCATCTACTTATCTGATAACTTCAATTACTTTTCAGATTCAGATTATTAATGCAAAAATATTAATCAGCTAATAAATGATGTATGATGTATAAATGTATTGTCATAGATTAAACTCAGCTATATACTCTATAATGTAATTAAAATCAGCTCCACCTTTACGAGCTGCAACATTAAAGTGATGTACACATTAATGCATCAATTATTATAATTTAATGCAATATTATTCTGAAATGGACCATTCTGCATGATGAGTACTTTTACTTTTGGTACTTTAAGTACAGTTTGAGGAAAATACTTTTGTAATTTTACTTAAGTAGAATTTTAAATGCAGGACTTTTACTTGTAACAAAGTATTTCTACACTGTGATAGCGTATTACTACTTTTACTTAAGTAAAAGATCTGAGTACTTCTTCCACCACTGATACTGTCCTATACTCACATCAATCACTATAGACATGAATAACATCAGTAAAATTCATGCAGAGTTTCAACTGTGTGTACCTCACTCAGTATTTCTTTAAATATTTTTCTTCAAAATTTCATAAATTGATTACAAACTCTGAAAGACATCTTATATGTACAGTACATCAATTTGTGGATATGAATGAAGTGTGAATGAAGTAAAAATGATGCCCTTCCACTACAATATGGCTGTGGCTCAGAGGGTACGACAGATTGTCCACCAATCGGAAGGTCGGTGGTTCAATCCATGGCTGCTTCGGGTCACATGTCAATGTGTCCTTGAGCAAGACACTTAACCCCAAATGGCCCCCGAAGGCATAGCCATCGGTGTGTGTGAATGAGTATTTAGATTAGATCCTGATGGGCGAAGTTGGCACCTTGCATGGCAGCCTCTGTCATCAGTGTATGAACGTGAGTGTGAATGGGTGACTGCTGACATGTAGTGTAATGCACTTTGAGTGCTGGGAAGACTAGAAAAGTGCTATATAAATACAATTTACCAGAGATTCACACAAGTTCACGCCAGAGGGGCAAATATTCTGTATTCTTTCCTGAGAATTAAAAGTAAAATTTAAAGTATTTAAGATTTAAAATGCTGTTGCAGCGTACTTATTATTTTGCATCCTTTAAAAATCACCAGAATGCAGGAAAAAAAGTCCCTGAAAGTCAAATTTTTCTGGGGGAAGACTCCTAGACCCCCACTTTTGTAATGAAAGCCTCCATATTTTTAAGATCTCAAGGTTGGCAAGTATGACCAGAAGTGACGAGATAGAGAGCTAGGTACAACTGAACGCTGAATAAGACATTTCCAGACGACCAAAAGGTTAGAATTAATTTTCATGAACTGATAACACACTGTGAAAGGGTTAAAGTTGTAAGAAGAAAACACAGACAAATCCCAGACCGGACAATGCCGTGGTAGTGACCTGTCAATCACAAGGTAGCCACACCCTAAAGCACACCCTGCTTTATGGTCTATCTGACTCTAAATGGGACCATAATTTACTAAATGAACATCATGCTGTATTGAAGAAGACTTGAAACTAGCGATTGAGACCATAAACTCATGTTTACACTGTTTACTGAGGTAATAAATCAAGTGAGAAGTAGGCTCATTTTCTCATAGACTTCTATACAATCAGACTTCTTTTTGCAGCCAGAGGAGTCGCCCCCTGCTGGCTGTTAGAGAGAATGCAAGTTTAAGGCACTTCAGCATTGGCCTCACTTTTCAGACAGTCCACTTAATCTGAACCTGGTTATCAGAGTTAAATGTACATGCAGGATACACACTAATCCTCTAACGACTGCCTGTTTCTACTCAATGCGTCACTGAGCAAGGCACCTGAACCACCTGCTCTGGTGGTCTCTCACTATCTGTGTAGATATGGGTTGAAATAAAAACCTAATTTTTTTTGTGGCTAATTAGGGAGGCACTGGAAAGAGGTGATGACATGTAGAATGTTTTATGTCTAGAGGCTGTATATCTTGAGATTTATGGAAATGATAGATTATGAATGTCCCGAGGTTCTTAAGGCTTTTGGTAAACTCCTTCAATTTTTCTAAACACGATTTCACAGTATTAGAAATGAATGGATCTCAAAAACTGGACTGACATTAAGGTAGTCTCGTGCTTTTTCATTAAAAAGATATCAGAGAGAGGTATATTTAGAAGTCTGATAAGAATGTCATCACATCAGCCTCCCCTCAGCTAATCTGGATTTTATCCAAGAAATATTATGCAGAGTACCTCCTTGAACATTAACAATGCTGTAGACATAATCACTGGGCTTTATATAGTTTAGAAGCCTCTCTGTCTTGCAAAGCCTGCAGCCAACACACCCCGACTGCTGCAGGACCAGCATTCAAGCTGTCATCACGCTGTATCTCAGGGGTGTTTGACGTGAACATATGTCGCGTTCTTCCAGAAAAAAACAGGCAAGTTAAACAATTAATCTGTGGCAAAAGACATGTAAAGGTCTCGGTGCACCAAGACCAAAGTGCACCTGGAAGGTTTATATTTAAAATGCGTGCTAAAACTGATTTCCATCTGTAATTCCCACATTAGTATTTCCAAAATAAAACGTATTCTCTTTACAATAGCATTGATATTATGTCAGCAAACGTACATACAGTAAGTAGAGGTGATAACTGCACAACACAAAGTAAAAGGACGTTCATTTAATCTCCTGTTGTAACATCTTCGCACTGATAATTCAGTTACGGCCTCGTTTTTATGAATTTACGGTTTCAAATAATTTTCTGTGACAGGAAACCTGATGATCATAAAAGAACTTTGCTTTTGTGACTCATCCATCACAATGAGCTTTTAAAAAAATAAACAAAAGCTAATTAAATCTTTTATAAGTAAAAAGTGATTTTCCCTGTGTCTGTCCAGAATCTTCCCCTTGATCCCCTTTTTGCAAAGAACACTGAAAGTATTTAGAGGATTATAAAGTAACGACAAGCTCTGACATCTATGCTTGATATTAAATCATGTATTGACTGGTTAATATACAGATGCATTTTTGTGCAGCTTGAAGGCCCAACAGGCATATTTGGAGGTGGTGGTTTGGGTTTTGAAGGCCAAATCAGATACTGAGCGACAGAGCAATCTGTAGGAGCTCAAAGGCAAACTTTCAGCATTCCTCGTTCTGGGGCGGACCACCCAAAAAGACCCCCACGCCTCCCCCTTTTCCCCTCACTCCCAGCACACCCAACCCTCCCCTCTGTCTCGGGTTACAAGGCATCGCTGGTCTCCAAAAGAAAATGTCACAAAAAAGGAACTTGAACTTCAAAAGGCGACTAATCTGAAGTAGCCTGAGTTAATCGTGTGCATCTGTTCCACAACTCCGAGGCTTCTGACCCGCCGGAGTCTCGCTCTGCCGGCTGCTTCGCCATGCAGTAAGCAGCACCGAACACTGACCCAAACACTGTTAAAATGATCACCACTCAGAACCGCTCTGGTGAATGTTGTTGACAAAGCCACATGGGGAGAGAGACTGTCATTTTGAGGTTGGGGAGGCTGATGTTCCTTCCAAAAAGTCTGATTTAATGAGTCTATTATCAAGTTAATGTCATGACCTTAGTAGAGAATTTCATTTTAACACAGATGCATTTTCCAAATAATAAAGTCAGTCGTCAAGGAGGAAAATTAAACGTCAAGTTAGGTAACGTCCTTGAAATATGCCATCAATCATTTACTTCTTTTTGTGTGCAATTTTCAAAGCTTTATGTGTTTCAAACTGTAGCTCTCTCGTTGAACCAAAATTAGAGACTATCTTGTGATGGGATTACACCAGCTGTGATGCCAGATCAGGCCAGGGGTGTAAAGTGGGGGGGCAATGATCCCTTCCCTACTTCCGACCCCCCTACATCCAGCTCCCTTGCTCGGACCACACCCATCTTTGAACTCTGCCTTCAAGTTTTGGGACTAGAGCTACGCTGTTGTAATAACCGCAATATTTCAATACCGCGTTATTGACAAGCCAACCGCAGGGGATGGCAATCAACCGCCACAACCGCCACAACCGCTATGTGAGTTTGCAATGAGAGTGTCGCATATTTATGCTACAAATGCCAGCAGCGTCACAAGGCGTTGAGCATCTGTTCTGCACTGAGTGCTGCACGTTTGGTGTTTTTTTCTGGTCGCCGAGGGTTGAAAAATGTTCAACTTTGGGTAACTTTTTACCCAGCCGTCCAATCACAATGGACGAGGGGCGGGACAAATACCACAAAGACCAACCGTCACATCCTACATGTACAAACGCTGAACAACAACAATAGAGGATAAATTAATACACATCCTCTCTCCCTATATGTGCTTCAGCCTTCCCTTCATCCAGAGCAAGTATTTTACATTGTTCTGACTTTTTTTTTTTTTTTTTTTACTTCTGCGGATATTCCGTATCATAGCAACCACAGCGTCTCAGCGGAAAAAAAAAGGCTGTGCCTCATTGCCCTTCGGTGTTCTGCATTCATGACAATAATACTGCATATCGCACTGTTGAGCCAATCTTTGCAGGGTAAATTCCTTCCCTATTCAGGACTGCATATTGCACAGCTGGGCTGTTATCGTGGTAACAAAACCTGTCCACAGAAAGACAGAAATATAAACACCTGGTAAAGTACTCTTAACCACTTCTGTGGTAGTTCCCGCTATAGTAGGTGTCTCCAGGTCCACATTTTGCCGTGATGACTCACACAGACTCGCAAGGTGAAAACAATACCAGCGTCGCTGTCGCAGCTGGTAATTATTTTCTATTTCCAACTTAAAGCTGCATTAGTTCATATTTTCAATAAATCAAATCAAATTTAATGATAATGTGAAAGGTATCACTCGTACTAAACCCACAGAGAACCATGCAGTTCCCCTCAGCTCTATAGAACATGTTAGTGTCTTTCAGCTCATTGTTTTGGTTTTACTGGTCGATACTTTACTGTTTTGGTTCACACGGTTCACACTGTTCACATGAGCGTCATTTCAAGATGCAGCAGGCAGTTGTTTTCATCAAAAAAGCTCTACTGTACTTTACCTGCCCTACATCAAATGGCAGACAGACAAATTTAGAGACTAGCTGGTAAACCTAGTGGAGCATTTAGCAGCTAAAGAGACATATTTCCCTCTGGAGTTAGTGGACACAGTAAATATTGGACTCTAGGTGACCAGACACACAACTCCAAATAACTGCTAATGTTGTGGCCCAAAAAGTACAATTAAAACTCCTTTAAGTTCATACGACAACGTCAAAATTGCAGGTGATAAGTTCAATGCATTTGTACAACCACAACCGCACACACAGACTTAAAAAAGCAAGTTCAGGCCTGAAATGCTTTTCTAATTCCTAATACCTTAATCTTGGTAAACAAAGCAGAGACACAGCCAAAGGTTTGCATGAAGCCAGGCCACAGCAGATAATCCTTTCAGCTGCCAAATATTTCAGATCTGAGTTAATGTCTAGCAGTGATGAGATCTGTCCTGATGCTTATTCCTCCTCAGGCAGATGCTAAACAAGTGGGCCCAGATGTTTCTTTGGGCAGGTAGACAGGTAGAGGTTTACAATAAGCAGATATGGCGAAAGACTCGCAGAACTAAGTAGCAGAAAAAAAAATAAAAGATGACAATGTCTGACTTTTTCCAGATTTTTTAAGCCAATACATAGAAGAAGTTGTTAAAGTGCTATGTTACTGAACTTGCATGTCAACAGATCAACATCTCCTTGACACTGAGCAAACTTCATCTGCATATCAAGACCATGTGACAGAGTTGAAAGCTACAGCAAAGGCTAGTGAGTGGTTCTTGAGTTGGGATGGTTTTGTCGAAACACAAGCAATGTATAACATGTCTTAAAAAAGTATAACTATAGAAAAAAAACATTAATAGACTTCAAAATACAAAAAAAAAAACTGAGGTTTAAAATTCATTTTTTAACATGATAACAGCAGTGGACAAAACCGTCTGACATAAAGGTCCATTTAATAGCTGTTCTCGAGCTTTCAATGTCACATATTGTGTGCTGTGATCAGAAAAAATAGAAGTTTGAAGATCTACATTTCCATATCAATGAAGTAAATTCCACCTAATATTGAAAATCATGTAATATGATTGAAAGCTCCAGAGTAGCTTCTAAATGGACGCTGAAGTGGGACTGTTTTGTCAACCAGTGTTTAATTTCTGTCTCCGTTTTGTTGTTCTGTGATGCTTTTATCATACATTTATGCAAAACAGACAAATGTAGACAGTGTGAAAATATTACCTTTGCACCTACAATTAGCACAAAGTGTTTAATCTTTCTGGGGGCATATTTTTGTATCAGTCCCTCAGAATCAAACACAGAGTGCATCTTTAATCACTTAACATTTTGTGATGAACATTCAGCAGCTGTACAGGCAGTAATTGAATGTAGAAGACAGAATTTACCGTAATATGATGCAGCCACAAGACATGTAGTGTGTTGAGTTCCTCCGGCATGACTTGATTGGAAAGCCTCTCAAAACACCTGTAGCCCACAGCTGCATGGAGTGAATTTAGGCGACATGCATTCTGGGAAATGTAGGATATTCCCTAAGTCAAATAGACGGAACACAGCAGGATTGGAGAAAGTGTGACAAACAGAGAGTTGAAGAGCTCATCAGAGAATGACTTCTATAGGCCTAATGTAGTTAACATTACAGTAACAAAATATTGATTCATATTGATCAGTGCTCCCTAGTTTGATTGTTTGATCGGAATTTGTGAGTGATTTACAGCTGCCTCCACTGAATGAGCAGCCAATAGGAACGCTCTCTCTCTGAAATGACCTGTGATTGGCCAAAGTCTCCCGTCATGGGCTAGATTTTTTTAAAGCCTGAAAACAGAGCCATGAGGAGATGCAGAATTATAGTTTTCTCTCAGAACACTTGAATTACAATATGCTGAAAGGTTATTATGGAGTTTTTTGCTCAGTGATGCCAAAAACCTTCTGCCTAATGCCACTTTCAGTTGACCTATGCATTTTGTATTAATCAGGGAACCTTTTAAGAACATAGTTTTTGTCTAAACCAGTTAGACTCTTTGAGCTTTCATTTTTATTTTTATTTCATTGCTACAAACTCATGCTGTGTCCAACCATTGTTCAAACCTCCAGATATTTATATTCTAGTGGAGATCTCAAAGTTTCCGAAGTTACCAAATATGTCAGACTAAATTACAGGATATGTGCATAAAATGATGCACAAGACATCTGGCGCAGCCGAAAAAAAAAAAAACACTTTGATTAAGTGCTGGAACAAGTAGACATTACAGTATGGATTTTTTACTCTAAACTACTTGAGGGACCATTAAAGGGAGGAAACTAGGGATCAAGAGATTAAATACCATAAAACATGATTCCTATTATTATTACATGAATCCTATATATTTGGACTACTGGATCCGTTGCCTTGTACTGTATGTTATTAAAATATGGAAAACATGCTTCCAGGACAAATTCTTTCACATTTATTTTACCTGTCAATCTTATTCTGACTCTGGCTTCCTTTTGAAGTTTAAAGGCTAGGAAAAGGTGTGTATTAATGTCACCAGATGTTCTCCAGCTCTGCACTGGATAGACCCAACTGTGATCATTCGATATGACACACAGGAGCCAGACGTCACTGACATCAGTAATTTGATTTTTCTCTATTTGGGAGTAATGACAGACCCCCAACCAAACTGTCTACATTCCTCTCTGTGGGAAAGAGGCAGAAAAAAACATTGCCTATCACATTTCATCCTCTTCACCACCTTTGCCAAGCAGATAGCAACTCCAGCAACATGTGGCCTGCCCTTGAAGACTACCCGAAACCACATGTGTGAATCCCCCATCCCCTCTCACACACACACACCCATCCCCACACACACACACACACATAGGCAACCTGGTGTCGTTGGAGTGGGATGATTAGGGGGAAGCCAAAATCAAAGTTACAAATGTTGAAAATTAAAGGACTTGCAGACCGGCCATCTTTTCCCCTCTCACGCAGGAATGCTTCTCATTAGACGGCTGCCTCGATGTGAACCAGCAACCCACAGATGCAGATTGGAGTGGGCGTTCGCTTTTCAGAGTCTCTTCAGAGAAAAATCCCTTAATGTTTTCAGTGTGTCTGCATAGGTTTGGATCTGAATGTAACAGGATGTGTTACAGGATTTAAATCAAGTTGATCATTGTTGCACAGTGAGGTGCAGATAAATGAAATCAATCGAGTTATTTCACCAAAATCACTAAAAAAAACATATTCTCGCTTAACACTAGTGGTTTCAAGCCATGCATTGTTTTTATTAGTGCTATTTTTGAATAACAAAAAAGGTGTCAGGGCCAAAGCTGCTTTTATGTTTTTCTACATTTTCAAAGTGTGCCGCAGACGGATGACATGACTCAATGACATGTCTCTGCTCGCCTTTTTTTTTGTAGCTCACAATTCACCAGTCATTCATCACACAATCTGACAAACCTCCAAATTGATCTCATACAGGCTGACACAGATCGTGACCAAAGATTTTATTAGACCCATCTTGCATCGTGTGACATCCAATGAACTCGCAAAATGACTGTTGCAGTTTTCATAGAGACTATGTCTTTGGTAGAAAGTAGCTTCTTCCCACATAAAAAAACAAGATGGATATCTCAAAACCTCAGGAGATAAAAGCAAAAGCATCTGCATGGCTAAGTGTTAAAATGTGACTTTAACTGATCCTTTAAAACAGTGATTCTCAGAGTAAGCTACGTGGATCCCCAGGGGATCTTCCATTTATGCAAGCAATGGAAAAGCAAAATGGATTACTGCACTTTAGGGCTGTCGATCGCTTGAAATATTTAATCGTGATTAATAGCATGATTGTCCATAGTTAATCGCAATTAATTGCAAATTAATCACACATTTATTATCTGTTCAAAATGTACCTTAAAGGGAGATTTGTCAAGTATTTAATACTCTTATCAACATGAGAGTGGGCACATATTCTTGCTTTATGCAAATGCATAGATATATTTTTATTAGAAATCAATAAACAACACAAAACAATGACAAATATTGTCCAGAAACCCTCACAGGTACTGCATTTAGCATAACAAATATGCTCAAATCAAAACATGGCAAACTGCAGCCCAACAGGCAACAACAGCTGTCAGTGTGTCAGTGTGCTGACTTGACTATGACTTGCCCCAAACTGCATGTGATTATCATAAAGTGGGCATGTCTGTAAAGGGGAGACTCGTGGGTACCCATTGAACCCATTTTCATTCACATATCTTGAGGTCAGAGGTCAAGGGACCCCTTTGAAAATGGCCATACCAGTGTTTAATCGCCAAAATTTAGCGTTAGTTTGGAGCGTTATTTAACCTCCTTCACGACAAGTTAGTATCATCACTGTAGTGATAAAACTGAGCCTGCTATAAACGCCGAAAAACAGCAGCCTGTCAGATTTTTTAAGAGGTTAATTCAAAATCGCAAGTTGCATTAATGCGTTAAAGAAATTAGTGGCATCAAAACAATTTGCGCTGTGTTATCATTCTGTTAACTTTGACCGTCCTGCTGCATTTTCATTATAATTTTACTCAAATCACACATAGGCTACATACTGTATGTGGACAATTATAATACTGTTGTGGAATTTCATCTTCAAGTTTACATTATAATTTTAATAAACTCCCTTATGGGCTTCCACACATAGCGAAGTATAAAGTTGCATAAAATGGAAATACTCAAGTAAAGTACAAGTAGCTCAAATTTGTACTTGAGCACAGTACTTGAGTAAAAGTACTTAGTTACTTTAACTTGGTTAAACTGTGATGGAACTTTGCCAGCAGCGGTTGCCACAAGCAACAGAATGTTCAAACCAAGTGCTGGTGACAGAACACAGCTAGCAGACAGTGATGGATGAGAGGAGGTTGATAAAAGAGCTAATAAATAATAATTAATGACATAATCAATCATTAACTAGTTCACTCTAGTTTTAATGACCAGCCTCTCCTTGTGACAGGAACTAATTTGTCAGTGTCAAAGTTACAAAGATAACGCTCATTCATCTCTGCAGTGGCGTTTTCCTTTACCTTCCCTTTGGGTAAAAAACTATCTCATATCTGAACAAGTGACGTTGTGGAGAGTTATAAAAGGGGTTGTCAATAAATCATAAACTTTCCCCTCCTGTCGTCCTCATCCCTCCATGACATGATGGATAGGAAACACTTGAGATCACGTGTTTATGCTTAAAGTGCTTCAGATATTAGCTCCGTTGCCCAACACCTATGCACATGTTTAACTTATGTGAGTGTGAGAAAGGCGGCGGTGATGGGTGAGTAGGAAGTCCACATACATGTACAAAGCACATCCACTTTCCGTCTCCGCTCGCCTCGCG
Organism: Sebastiscus albofasciatus; assembly: GCA_916701655.1. NCBI lineage: Eukaryota > Metazoa > Chordata > Actinopteri > Perciformes > Sebastidae > Sebastiscus > Sebastiscus albofasciatus. Next base: position 85,422 of record CAKAOI010047956.1, read on the forward strand.
TTTTGTGCCCTTGACTCGCATCAACTTTATCGAGCGGGTGAATTATTCACCGTGGGAGCCATTTAATCATCTGAGTTTATTTAACCTTTCAGAGAGCCCAGCCAACAGCCAACAGGGCCGTGTCATAGGTGTGTGTACACTACAGGGAAAGGCATGCGCTAAGTGAGTGTGTGTATAGAATTAGAGACCGTGGCGTATCCTGTTTACATTCACACGCTCCACTCCCATGTAGTCAGGTATAAGTCAAGCTAATAATGTCCCCTTATTTCTTTATTTCATTGCATTTAAGCAGAATTATCTTTAAAGGAACAGTGTGTAGGATCTGGTGGTATTTAGCAGAGAGGTTGCAGATTACAACTTCTCCCGTGTACCAAGCGTGTAGGATTGCTACGGTGGCCGACGCGAAAATGAGAATGGCCCTCTCTAGAGCCAGTTGTTGTAGAGTAGAGTGCTTCCGCCGAATTCACACCAGAGTAGCACTGAAGTGCGGCTTGCGGCGAGCTGCCATGCAATGTCTATGAAAAGCTGCTGCGGCCACTCCCACCCTCGGCAAGCTGCAGCCGTTTGGTTCTGCGGCGAAGCGCGGCCAACCAAAAGTTGGGAAAAGTTTAACTTTTAGCAGCGAAGTGCGGCCCGTGACTCCTGTGACATGTCGACCTATGTTAAAAAAACATTTTTGTCGCTTGAAACACACGCCTCCTGGCTGCAGAAAAATTTAATTATTGCGGCGAGCCGCATTTCACCACTGCCTGGTGTGTATTCAGCATTAGAGAGTGTGTGTACGTGGGAAGTGAGTGGTGAAGGAAGAGAGAGAGAGCGGCGGCGACGGGAGCAAGTAACGTTATTGACTCCGGCCCAAGCAGGAAAAGATAATGGGGTCGTGTAGAATATGAACGCCCCCCTCTTGTGGTATTCACAACCTCGTATGTGGAAAGTTTCTGAAAGCTCAGAGTTCACGACTTGTGACGTGTTTGCTGACGTTGGCAGAAATGGCGGAGGCACAGAAGTTGATTTTTCGGTGCATAATAAGTTAATATATTGTAATTTTGCGGCCTCATCTTTTTCCTCTGTCATTGTGCCTTTGCATTTCCTGCATTATGTTACCCACTTGCTAAATTGTTAGCCTCTGTGGCTTCTAGATGCCGACAGTAACGTTAATATTGCCGTTGCTTAGAAGCGGTGTTCTCACGACTTAACCACTTGAACGCCGAGCATATTGTGCTCACGAGTTTCATTTGAAGGCACCAATATAGACGGTTCATTCTAAGTTAACGAAAACACGCCTCTTATTTTCAGGTGATTCAACACTAATGAAAACATGAATATTATTATATTATTTCTGCCAATAGAGCCCCCTAAAACTACACACTGGTCCTATAGCTTAAAAGGTCTCACAGATGTGTAGAGAAATAGGTCACCACCACTCTTGAGCACATGCCACCCCATGTTAGCCCATCGTCATCATCACTCCACCTGTTCCCCGCACAGCACGTCCATTTTGCGCCGAAACAGCAACTGTTGGGCTGTGGGGGTGGGGGGGATTGAAATCCCTCTGAAAGCGGCCCGCCGACCTTCTCCCTACGAGGTGTTTATGGCAGCAGGTTGGATTTTAGGCACTTGAGCTATGTGACCCCTCCTGATCCCACACTCGTATGTAAAAGCAGTCCCTTCATTCCTCTGGCCAGACCCCTTACCATCGCTAAGCCTCGGATTGAAATCTTAGATTGTGGGAAAAACGGCCACCTTTCATCCTCGTTTGAGTCTTTAAGTGTAAAGAACTCAAAGGCACTTCTGGTCTGATGGTGATAAATGTGGCTTCAGATGATTTCCCAGGAACTATGTGCGCGTAACAACTGTTCATATCTTTCCACTGCTCTCTTTGTTCTATTTAAAGTCATTCAGCTGGCTGGCAGGCGCTACCTGGAAAATTAGGAGATTTCCTTTGAAATCGTTAACCACAACAACCAGTCTGACTGAATAACCGCGTCTACTGAACCACCACATTACATGATGTCGGCGGTTGTTGCCAGATAGCAAGTTCAAAAGCTTTGGCTGCGGCACTGTTGACCACTTGTGATGGTTTTGAGACAAGGCCTCCACTGTTCCTGGAGCAGACTGAGGAGGCTACAGCTGCTGATAACGCCGCCTCTGGACTGATTAGAGTCATGTGTTACAGGATGAAAGCAGACGCACTGAGGGTGATGTTTAAAGTGGTAATCTCCTGATTCGTGTTGCTTCGATTTTGGTGACATCTGCGACGCTAAGCGGTCATTGCTGTGGTGGGTTTTTTTCACCACATTTCCCAGCAATGATTTGTCAAACAAAGGCTTTATTTCCTGTTTATGTTAAATGTTTCTGATGTTGACAAGGAACGTATGGCAATGTTTTATAACCTCTAATGGTCTTTAATCTGTTGGTTTGTAAGTACAGAACATGTTCACCGTAACAACTTTATAAGATGCTGGCATGTTAGCTGGTGTAGCCCTAAATGGACAAAAAGATATCCATTTAAAGGGACTATTTGTAACTTTCAGAAATGCTTCTTAACAGCGACACCTGTGGCTGTGAAATCAACGAAAGTCAGCGTCGGGCTCATGCTTGTGCTCGCTCAAAACAGTGAGGCGACACACGTCAGCTAAATCACTCTATATTTCAGCTGCTTGGCAGTAATGTTAGCTGACCAGACGAAGGTCTCTCCATGAATCAATGCTGATACTGTGTTTGCTTATCCTGCCTCAGCGCAGGCTTCAGCAGTGGGGCTCCCCAGTGAGAAACTTGTCTCCCTCCGCCTGCAGCCGGAGAGAGCAGGAAGACACCGGCAACCGGTCGGTAACGAGACGGTAACGTTTCTCTCTGCGGAGCCCCGTTACTTCCCAAGACACGGGAAACCTCTGTTGGTCTGGAGGAGCTGCAGCAGTTATTTCTGCACAAACGTCCACTGTACATTCACTAGATATTCTCAGAGCTAAACTAACTCTTCTGCAGCGTGTAGTGAGCGCGTGTTCACGTCTAGAGGTGGAGCGAGTACGCGAGAACGTGCGCGCTGTCTGAGTGAAGGCGAGCAGGCAGAGGAGACGAGACAGCGGCCACACGCGAGCGCGCATATGCGAGCGCACATGTGTGCCGACCCGCTGCATTTATATGCTTAGAAAGTTACAAACAGTCCCTTTAAGTTTCAAGTGTAAGTTTGAGTCAGTTTTTACCTTTTAGATTTGCTGCCGAGTTGCCTAAAATAAAAAGCATCAGATACAAAAAGTCTTTTGTGTCTCACGCTGTTATGATTTTATAATTGAATTTGAATTAGAGTTATTGAATTGTCTCTTGCCTCTAGAGATTTTGTTGGTTTGTTTGTTTGAGGGTCATGCCTATTTTTTGGTCATTTTCTTATTTATGTCTTTCTTTTTGTCTTCTGTTGTATTTTTTGAACACATTAAAACCAGGCTTGCTTTGACTTCTTGCTTTGATTTATTATTGAGTTTCTTTGTTTGTTCACCCTAACTACCCATCTTTTTTTTCAGTTTCATGTCAAATCAAATTCCCTATTGTTTTATGCTAATCAGTATCAGAATGGAAACGTATTCAAATGAAATCAACATGGAGTTTTCTTTTTACTTTTTGACTTTCATGCTTTAGCCAGATGAACCAGCAAATTGCACAATGCTGTCCACAGACTCTCTCTGAGCTGCAGGGGTGAAAATGAAAAAGGGCCACATCTACTTTGAGCATGATCCCAAAATGGAGCGTGGAGGTGTCGCTTTATAACAAGATTATGTGACATCTTAAAGGAGAAATAACACATCTTAAACATAAAATTTGAATTCATATTATTATTACTATTTATTTATTTATTTATTTTCATTCATAGATTTAAAAACTGAATTTATTATATATATTTTATTATTTTTATTTTATTATTATTATTACCTTTCTTTCTCTCCTTTGTTTTCTGTTATATGTACATATAATTTATTTGTTAAGGTTTAAGTTGTTGTAGTCTTTTTTCCTAAGGAAACAATAAAAAGCATGATTAAAATAAAGTTGAATTCATAAACAATAAAATACACCCTTGCACATTTAATTACACTTAGTCTGGTGTGACCAGTATCTTACGGTGGCTATTGTTAGCTAATGCTAGCAACCAGACAGATATTGGAGTGTAACTGACATTAAGTAAGTTCACAACTCTTTTTATGACTCTTTCCTACTTGTGCTACTGATAGACCAGGTTTAAGCATTTGCTGTTGTCGGCGCTTTCCTCTAATTGCTTTCTAAAAGCCACTTTAGACGCCTTGTAGATACAGACATTTACAATTTGTTTTTTCAACTTGCTTTACAGACGGTTGTAGTAACCTGTCAGGCTGGCTGGATGTTGAATGCTCGTGTGGTTAATAAAAAATAATAACCTTAATCAAGGTTGTTCCAAAACACATTCAACAAAGACAATAGTCCTTTACAACAATCAAAACCAAAAGAGGCAAAACTCATATAAAATGACATGCAAACTTCTCTTGAGGTTTAAGTTAAACAGTAAACGTTAAACGGTTGAGAACTCAAATTATTCACACCTGACTCTACTAATTGGCTGGAGCACTGTGGGTATTGTAGTCCTATAATTTTCTAAGGCCTACACAGGTCACCACTAGGTGGCAATATTGCTTTGACTATTTACTAGGGTTGTCAAAGTTAATGCGATAATTACACTGCAAATTAGTTTTAACGCCACTAATTTCTCTAATGAAATCAAGCAGTTTTAAACTGAAACTAGAAAAACCGGAAGAATCCAGTGGTACCAACCAGGTCATACTATCTTGTCGCCATGGAGGCTAAATAACGCTCCAAACTTACGCTAAACTTTGGCGAGGAAAAACAGTCATAGCCATTTTCAAAGGGGTCCCTTGACCTCTGACCTCAAGTCATGTGAATGAAAATGGGTTCTATGGGTACCCACGAGTCTCCCCTTTACAGACATGCCCACTTTATGATAATCACATGCAGTTTGGGGCAAGTCATAGTCAAGTCAGCACACTGACACACTGACAGCTGTTGTTGCCTGTTGGGCTGCAGTTTGCCATGTTATGATTTGAGCATATTTGTTATGCTAAATGCAGTACCTGTGAGGGTTTCTGGACAATATTTGTCATTGTTTTGTGTTGTTAATTGCTTTTCAATAATAAATATATACATACATTAGCAGAAAACAAGCTTAGCCTATTTGACCACTCCCATGTTGATAAGAGTATTAAATATTTGACAAATCTCCCTTTAAGATACATTTTGAACAGATAAAAAATGTGCGATTAGTTTGCAATTAATCACAATTAACTATGGATGATCATGCGATTAATTGCAATTAAATATTTGAATCGATTGACAGCCCTATTATTCACACAAAACAAAAAAATGAAACTTGCTCAAACATCTCAACATTGTCAAATACGCTCCCTTTAAGACAAAAAATAATAAAAATTACAAAAGCGCACACATGAAGGATGAACACTTGGTGCTGGACAAATGAACATGTAAAAGACGGAAAAGAGTCCGCACATTAGATAACGCTCCCCTTTAAAGGGAACACATGAAAAACTCGCTTCTTCACTTTTTCAGGAGGCGGTCTTAAAGAGACAGGCGCTAAAACGGAGCGTTTCAGACGGAGGGTGAATACAGGTATATTCAGACAGACAGTATGAGAAAAATAATATTTTTTGAACATTATAGCATATAAACATGTTCTAGTAGAAATCCAAAATACAAGTATGAACCTGACAATGAGCACGATATGTCTTCCCTTTTCAGACACACACATATCTTGGTTGAAAAAAGGTTGAATAGGTCAGAGTCCGCTGTTCACAGAAAGTGAACTAGAAGTGCACTCGGAGAGCGCAGACCTCCGCCAAGGCAGGTTTCATGTACGTACGCCTTTGGCCTTGGCGGAGGTAATAAAACTGCAGACAAAGAAGTTATGTTGTTGTAACACTGTGTTTTCATATCAGAATCAAACGTGCCTCGAGTGATAGATAAATATTTTCAGGGACTCCCTCTAACCTTGTGTGTTGCCCAGTGAGGGTCCTGCAGTCTGGCAGACGAAAACAGAGGCCTCGGTCATGACCCCAACATGGCTGACTGACATCAAAGTTTCCCTCCACGCTCAGACACAGACAAGACAGAAAGACAGGCCAGAGCGGACAGAAATCGAAGCGATACCTTTCATGGTGTATTTTCCCTCAGCGGGGACGTCCTCAGATTAAACACCAGAATAAAAAAGCACTCCTGGAGACACAGACTGAAGAAACAACCACTGATAATTGATATTTGAACACCTGCTGAGGGAAAAAGACAGTGATTCTCTGGACTTCAGGCCAACTCACATACAGCAAAGTTTCAACACAGCTATTGTTCACCCATTCCTCAACCACAGATTCACTTTTCAGCTGAATGAGATGTTTGCTTCACCTCCATCGCTGCTTTGACAGGCCATTATGATAATATTGTCGAGGTTGTGCTGGTTGACGGACTCTGCCAAAACAGCGAGACACACATCTGAATCACAAGGAGGAGACAACGGCCCTCTTCTTCCCCTCAGGGAGGAACCACAGAGTGACTTGTGATGCTGGAGTCATGATCTGGGAGGTGGGAGAAGACAAGAACGTGGGCTTGTCTTTACTCCGTCTGGAGACGATTACATTTGGAAATGTATCTGACTCTTCCAAGAAGCTTTTCAGTGAGATGCAATTTGTATCATTTCTTATGGCATGCAAGTAAATCAAGGCTGTCTACACAAAGCACAAGAGTCTTTCACAACTGACTACAGTGTGAGGTCGAAGGGGCAATCCCTCAAGTCCTATCACTGGTTAAACTCCCTGTGTTTATGAACCGGGTTAAATGCTCCACTGGGGATTCATCATCGATTCTTTCTAAGTTTCAGTTGAAATACTTTTGACAGCTTGAGCTAAAAAAGCTTTATTTCTAAGAGGTCTATTCAAACATGGAAAAAGGAAATATGGATATCTAATTGTGAGGTTGAACAGGATGTGGATCAGATTCATTTTGATTTAAATTCAAATCCAAAGTCCAAAAACTGTATTCCTAATAGAATCAATTTAAATATC
>CAKAOI010047956.1:97527-104558 GCA_916701655.1 Sebastiscus albofasciatus
CTGATGCTGCACTGGCCCCACTCCCACCACACTGGAGTCAGATGTATGTAAATATATGGAAAACACTGAGGTGTGCGAGCGCATACATTTCACAAAGCCGCCATAGTGCCTTTTCAGCGAAGGTCGGCTTCGTTTTAATAAACCCCCGGTAACTTTTATTCTGCTCTGCGTATGTCGGTATGTTCTTTAAGTCCTGGTTGGTCAACATGAGCAGGTCACACTGGGCAGCAACAGGTCAATGACTATGAACAGGGCACCATCTAGTGTTGCATGCAGAGTATGGGAGAGAAGGTTTTCTTGAAGGGGGAAAACAGCCGTTGGGTGAGTGTTTGCTGACTTTTATGTCGTGTGCAAAGTGGTTTTAGTTTCATGAAACAGTCGGGTCACACAGAGGTTAGTTTCACGTTGGAGACAAACGTACAGAGCTCAAACAGAGACATGAACAAACCCAAAAGGTTCAGCGGACTTCCGGGTTTAGCGGTGGTGAGGGGTGGTGAGGGGGGAGCTGGGCAGCAGATGTGACTGTTTGCACAGGCCGGGCTGATAAACAAACCAAAGCCGGAGGCACTGCTACATCTCTGGATGGAAGGAAGTTTCAACTACAACCAAAGATTCATTATGCTAAGCAGAGCTGCATCCATCATTTTCATTCTCAATTAATCTGCCGATTACTTTCTCGATTAATCATTTGACCCTTAATCAATGTAGAAAAATGCTGAGGTTTTGAAAAAAAAGTCTTCAAATTGCCTGCTTTTTTCACAAACAATAGTCCAAAGCCTTCAGATATTCAGTGTACCATCACATAACACAGACAGAAATAGAGCTGCAAGGATGAATCACTTAATTGTCAATTATTAAATTAATTGGCAACTATTTTGATAATCGATTTGAGTCATTTAAAAAAAAAAAAAAATAGACAAAATTCTCTGATTCCAGCTTCTTAAATGTGAATATTTTCCGGTTTCTTTACTCCTCTATGACAGTAAACTGAATATCTTTGAGTTGTGGACAAAACAAGACATTTGAGGACGTCATCTTGGGCTTTAGGGAACACTGATCGACATTTTTCACCATTTTCTAAATTTTATAGACCAAACAACTAATCAAGAAAATAATGAACAGATTAATTGACAATGAAAATAATCGTTAGTTACATCCCTAAAGAAAAGCAACAAATCATAACAACAAGGATGCTGGAACATGTTATATGTGGCATTTCTGCATTTTTTTAATCAGTTATCAGTTTAGTTTCACATTACTTTTCGGTCAATCGACTTATTATTTCAGCTTTAATTCTAAGGATCTCTGTTATTATTAGAGCTGCAACAGTTAGTCAAACAGAAAATTAATCTGCAGCTAGTTTGATAATTGTAGAAGTAATTTTTACAAATGTGAGGATAATCGCTTTTGTGTGTGTATCACTGTAAACTGATGATCTTTTTGACATTTTGGTTGGACAAAACAAAACATTTGCCGAGGTCACGTTGGGGTCTGGGAAACTGAGATGGACATTTTATGGACCAAACAATTAATGGAGAAAGTAATCGGCACTAATGAAAATCATCGTTAGCCGCAGCCCTGGTTACTATATTGTTGTCCCAGGTGCATCTTTGTTATGTCGTTATGTAGATAAAACTTAAATACGGCAGCTTTATAAACAGCATGTCTCTGAAATAGGGCTGTCAATTGATTAAAATATATAATCACAATAAATCGCATGATTTGCCACAGTTGACTGTTGATTTTTTATCTGTTCAAAATGTACCTTAAAGGGAGATTTGTCAAGTATTCAATACTCTTATCAACATGGAAGTGGGCAAATATGCTGCGTCATGCAAATTTTTGAATATATTTATTATTGAAAATCAATTAACAACACAAAACAATGACAAATATTGTCCAGAAACCCTCACAGGTACTGCATTTAGCATAAAGAAATATGCTCAAATCATAACATGGCAAACTCAAGCTCAACAGGCAACAACAGCTGTCAGTGTGTCAGTGTGCTGACTTGACTATGACTTGCCCCAAACTGCATGTGATTATCATAAAGTGGGCATGTCTGCAAAGGGGAGACTCGTGGGTACCCAGAGAACCCATTTTCATTCACATATCTTGAGGTCAGAGGTCAACGGAACCTTTGAAAATGGCCATGACAGTTTTTCCCCGCCAAAATTTATCGTACATTTGGAGCTTTCTAACCTCCGAAAGATCGATTGTGTTAATGCGTTAATGAAATGAGTGGCGTTAAAACGAATTTGCGTTAACACGTTATCGCGTTAACTTCGACAGCCCTACTTTAAAATCTTTACTATTTTACTTTTCAAACACTCTCACATTATGAATGAAATAATCTGCTGCTGCATACACCTGTAGCCTCGTCTGGTCTGGTCATTATGGGCCTTTAATTATTACATTGATTTGAAATCCAGAAAGTTTTGCATTGACAGTATAGTTATGGTGTTACCCAGCTGAACGCATGCCACAGGTAGTTCATTTTGTGCTTAAAAAGGTGGGAAACAAAAAGGTCCACAAACCTTTTCACTACAACAAAAAAAACATACCAAATACTTCCAACATGTGACCCATTTAACTTTTGAGATCTTTCAACACCTGTAATCTCCCCAATTGTGGACCTCGTATCGCTCCACATTTTCAACATAATAGAGTTATGTTTCAAGTTTTCAGGTTTGTTTGGGTGTGGCACAGATACCTCCACTGATAAAAAAGCGAGTCTGCAGGATATAAATCCTGCTCGCTGAGCTCTCGTCAACAATAAACCAAACTTTGCGAAAACAATAAAACACAGCAAATGGTGTTTATTGTCAAAGTGTAGGAGTAGGACAATGTTATATGTGCATATTTCATTATTGTGTACTCTAATTGTGCAACAACCTAAGCTACAGTATATACAGACACCTATCATTAACTGTTGATAGCTGGATGACAGTTATACTGTATAACAGTAAATCTAGTTGGCCGGTTGCTTGGGCAGGACAGCCTTTAAAGGCAATCCGCCAGACGCCCAAGACTTTGGTATCATCTGCATCGGATGCAAAATGGTGACTCTTACTCTTACAGTGTAATATCAATCAATACAACTAAACACATCCATTAAAAACATCCACATGAATATACTCAATGCAACAAATGTTATGCAGAAAAATCTTTTTTCCCCTTCCCCTTCTCTCTCACTCGGTTTCTCTCTCTTTTATCTCCATAAAATCCAGTCAAGGTTAAACAAACATTTAAATGTTACATATCCCATAAAAGTAAAAGAGAATAATGTTATGAGAACCCCCAGTCTAGATAGCAACGATGCTTTTGTGAAAAATATATGTATAGTAGAGTGAACTAAACATTTACATGTACAGGTGGAAAGAAAACATCGTTTTGACATAACTCTTTTTGAATAATAATAATAATAATAATACAGCCCCCACAGTCTTATGAACATGCTATGATCTCTTGTTACTCACTCCGATCATTGTCCATGTGACGTCAGGCATGTCGGCCTGTCACAGGGTTTGTGGTTGTGTCAGTGTGTTTACATGTTTTTTTTAAGTGACTGTCGTGGAAGTGTGTGTGCGTCTGCTTGTCAGTGTGTGTTTTGGTGTGTTTGCAGGTTCAACAGTCTCCCGAGTTGTGCGAATGTGGCCCGGTCTCCAGTTTCCAGTCTCTCTGGTCGGTGGCCTCTGCCTGGCCGTGCTGGGAGGCTGCTGGAGACAGGGACATCTGTCTGCGGGGGTTGCCGCTGTGCATGGTGTTCCAGTGGCGCTTCAGATCCGACGCTTTGATGAAGGCCTTTTCGCAGGAGCCGCAGTTGAACGGCCGCTCGCCCCGGTGCTGCCGTTCGTGGTCTTTCAGGTGGGACTTGTGCTTGAAGGCCTTTTCGCACAGTTGGCACGCGAAGGGCCTCTCGTTGCTGTGGACCCTCTCGTGCCTCTTCAAGTCGGGGCCCCTGATGAAGGCCTTGCCGCACACCACGCAGCGGTGAGGCTTGAAGCCGGAGTGGATCTTCAGATGCTCCTTGAGGTGGGCGGCGGTGGTGAAGGCTTTGGGGCAGTGCTCGCAGGCGTAGGGCCTGTTGGCGGTGAGCAGCCGCTCCTTTTTGGCGTTGTGGTCCAAGGGCTTGGCGCCCGTGCTCTGGCAGGTGCCGTGGTCGCGGTGGCCGTACAGCAGGTACTCCAGCTTCATGTCGCTGGAGGAGGAGGAACCCCAGCCATGGCTGTGCGGATCTTTGCTCATGTTGGTGTTGTAGTTGTGTGGCTGAGACACGTGGGAGCCCCCGGCGCCCATCCCTTCCATCCCCTGATCGTAGAAGCTGTTCTTCCTCACTTCCTCCATGGCCAGCTCCTTCAGGATGGCGTCCTGGGCTCGCATCCCGTGGTCGCCGGGCGCCTGGTTCTCCCGGGTCTTCATGTTGGTCAGCTCGCGCTTCTGGGTGCACAGGTTGTCCAGGAAGTTGATGCCCAGGATCTGGCCAGACGACATCATCATATTGATGTCCTTCTTCCTCACAGCGAGCCTGGCCGTGTACATGTAGTTGAGCACCTCTTCGAAGATGTCGGAGCGGATGAAGTCCAACTCCACGATGGAGTTGTCCTCATCGCTCTGCTTTTTGAAGAGCTTCTTGAAGTAGTTGCTGCATGCCGCCAACACACAGCGGTGAGCCCTGAACTCGATGTTTTCCACCACCACCACCACATCACAGTGCTCACCCTCCATCCTCTGCTGGTTGAGCATCTTCAGGAAGGTGGCTTTGTGGTCATAGTCGATGTATCTCAGTAAATCTGACATGTTGCAGGTGAAACTGGAGCAACCTGTGGAGAGAAAAAAAACAGGGAAAAAGTCAAATATTTGTGCAATAAATTGGGAGCATGCATATGAGCTGCACAGCTGAGGGGTGGAGCTCCACTTGCACGCTTTCTCATGATAATACATACAGGTTGCAAATATTACAATAACAGGAGCAACTTGCAAACTACATTTATTTATAGATTATTGTTAAAAGTGCAGAGTAAACAAAAGTAGCTAAAATCAATCATGCATAAATTCTTTAGAGAGGAAAAAACACGAGAGGCCCGCCAGCAGTAAAAGCCGCAGTAACGCTTTTAAAGATACACAAACGACAACAGAAACTAACAACAAACACTTTTCTTAACTTGAGCGACGCGTTTTAACCGCTCAGTTCGCCTGACAAGTCGCGTCGCGTCGCGTGCAGCACTGATAACCTTAGCAACAGTATTTCACATCTCACTGCGCCCAGCCATTTTGCTCAGCGAGCCTCCATTGGCATGTTTCTGGTGTCTTTTTAAAGCAGTTCACAAACAAGCTGGAGAAACACGGCGGCGGCGGAGCAGAAGAACAACACGGCGGAGAAAAACAACCGGTTGTTGTGTTCTCCTGCTTCGGTTAGAAGCGACAAAAAGACAGAAATAAGGAAATGTTAATACCCTGAAGCCCTGAACAGCGATTCCCTGTGTTGTCACGCAAGGCAGTCGACGACGATCCAGAGCTAGCTGTCGTTTTTTCCTCTTCCTCCTCTTGTTGTGACTGTGGTGCTGCACAGGAAGCGGCGCGTCCTTCTGCCGCCACCTACAGACCCGGAGCGGGTACTGCACCCGAGATCGCCTAGGCTCCATGAGGAGGACTCACTCCGCTGCTGCACTGCTGCTTCATTAAATGTGTTCTCTAGGTCAGGGGTTCTCGACCTTCTGTATCCTGAGGCCCACTTCTGATTGTTAAAAACATTTCCGAGGACCACCTTCCCAAATAAATTACAAACTGGGCTCCAACAACATTTTTTCGTTTCAAAAACCACTCAACTTTGTGTCACTGCATCCAAGACATATATGTCTGTAAAGGGGAGACTCGTGGGTACCCATTGAACCCATTTTCATTCACATATCTTGAGGTCAGAGGTCAAGAGACCCGTCTGAAAATGGCCTTGCCAGTTTTTACTCGCCAAAATTCAGTGTATATTTGGAGCGTTATTTAGCCTCCTTCCTGACAAGATGGCAAGACACGGTTGGGACCAATGGATTCTTTAAGTTTTTTAGTTTCCTATGATACCGGTAGCTTTAAAACTGAGCCCGCTACAACCTCTGAAAGACAGAATAGCAGCAATCGGATTTTGAAGAGGTTAATCTAACCATTTGGCAGGTCCTCCACGGCCCACTAGGTGGTCCTCTGAGGCCCACCACTGGGCACTAGCCCAGTGGTTGAGAATAGCTGCTCTATGTTTTGACCAAAATTAAAAAAGATAGAGTGTTTGTCAGTGGATCTCTTTATAAAAATACACGTGCTTTAAATCGAGAAACTGAAATTTACTCTGATTTAAGTCAAATCCAGTCAATTTTATTTGTATAGCCCAAAACCACAAATCACAAATTTGCCTTAGGGATCCTCCTTCCAGGATGGACAGACGTGCAATAGATGTGGTGTGTACAGAGTAACAACACAATGAAAATACAACATAGACAATCCAAATGATGAAAAATAATACATATAATGTGAACATATGTGAGAAGGTGGATCCAGGACGATGTCAAGCAGTTGCCAAACAGATAGAGTCAGAGCAACACAACCACCTTTCCACTATGGCACCTATAGAGAGGACCAGATTTTTGTTTTTAATTCATAGTTGCTTGGCAATGTAAACCTACAGTATGTTTCCCATGCTTGTGGGTCACATTCCCGCACAAAACTGTTCAGTTCTTAATTTTTAAATCAGATATATTGTAGGCTACATACATTTTTTTAATAATATTTCTTTATATTTTCATTGCCATTTTTTATTATTTGATGTTTCTTGACTATTTTCTCTTTTATTTTCTCTTACTATATTTATTGTCATGTACCAAAACACCAAGGCAAAATCCCTGTATGAAAACCTACTTGGCAATAAATCTGCTTCAGACTAATCTAGGTGTAGTTTAATCAGCAACATGAGCACAGGTTTCAGTTATTGTCAGAAGTATGTACATCACCTGTTCCACACACTTAAAACCAGCAAGATCAGCACAGAC
>CAKAOI010047957.1:0-14171 GCA_916701655.1 Sebastiscus albofasciatus
ATTTTAATTTGCTTTAAAATAATACTGGAAACTATTTCATTGAATGGAAGAGGTAATGTTGATTTACATTTGTGACAAACAATTTTCATTCAAGTATGCTGTATGTTAGCATACAGTATGTTAGAATGCAGTACATTTTTATGCAGTACGTTATTGTGCAGTACGTTAGTATGCAGTTAGTTAGTATGCAGTTAGTTAGTATGCAGTATGTTAGTATACAGTATGTTAGTATACAGTATGTTAGTATACAGTATGTTAGTATACAGCATGTTAGAATGCGGTACGTTATTGTGCAGTACGTTAGTATGCAGTAAGTTAGTATGCAGTATGTTAGTATACAGCATGTTAGAATGCAGTACGTTATTGTGCAGTACGTTAGTATGCAGTTAGTTAGTATGCAGTTAGTTAGTATGCAGTATGTTAGTATACAGTATGTTAGTATACAGTATGTTAGTATGCAGAACATTAGTATGCAGTATGTTAGTATGCAGTATGTTAGTATACAGTATGTTAGTATACAGTATGTTAGTATACAGTATGTTAGTATGCAGAATGTTAGTATACAGTATGTTAGTATGCAGTAAGGTAGTATGCAGTATGTTAGTATACAGTATGTTAGTATACAGTACGTTAGTATACAGTATGTTAGTATGCAGAATGTTAGTATGCAGTATGTTAGTATGCAGTAAGGTAGTATGCAGTATGTTAGTATACAGTATGTTAGTATGCAGTACGTTAGTATACAGTATGTTAGTATGCAATACGTTAGTATACAGTATGTTAGTATGCAGTACGTTAGTATACAGTATGTTAGTATGCAGTACGTTAGTATACAGTATGTTAGTATGCAGTACGTTAGTATACAGCATGTTAGTATGCAGCATGTTAGTATACAGTAAGTTAGTATACAGTATGTTAGTATGCAGTACGTTAGTATGCAGTACGGTAGTATGCAGTACGGTAGTATGCCGTACGTTAGTATGCCATTTCGAACACAGCCAGAGAGGGATTGAGAGAAAGAAAGACGTAGAGGAGCCTGACTATGGCTGCTGCTGCAGGGGTTCAGCTGGTCAGGCTTCACAGAGACACACAGACAGAGGCCATGAGGTCCCTGGTGGGTAACTCTGCACCTGTGTGTGTGTGTATGTGTGTGTGTGTGTCATATGTTTCTAGGTCAAGTGGGTTCCTGACATCTAAGATGCTCCGCAGCAGTGACTTTCTCCTTCTGTCACTGGCTTTGTATTCTTTAACACTTTGTATTTCGTCTGTTCCCCACCCCCTACACACACACGCACACACACACGCACGCACACATACACACTCTTGCATGTACAAATGGATAATGTAAGTGGATGTAAGCACACATGCATGAGCACACACACACACACACACACACACACACTTGCCACCCCTCCTCATCTCTCGTCTCTTCCTTGTGCTGCTAATGAATTGAAACAGTGGGGACTGAGACATGATACACAGCTGATTCCCACTGCTCCCCCCCACACACACACACCCACCCCGACACACACCCTTACCCTCTCCTAATCTGGGTCAGTGGTGCCCCTCTTGGTCACCCCTGTCGAGCCCTCCAGACGGAGGGAGCAGAGTGGGAGCAGAGAGGTCTGGGCTCTCAGTGACCTGATTAAAAGCTCTTACACAGACTACTGAGCTCCGTAACCAATCAAACACAACACACACCCTGGGCCTTGCTGCTGGACTGTCTCTCACTCTGTCTGGCTGTCATATACTTGTCTACTTTCTCTTCTTAGAGTGATTTATATTCTCTTATGATATGATTTCTTCAACCCCACCCCCCTTCCAAAACACTAGCATACCCTCTTCCTCCGAAGGGGCTTTAATCATGTATGGTGTGACGTGCACCGGTCATGGGATGGACATAAGGGCTCAGGAAAAATGGACACTCTGCCAGCTGGTCAGCTATGCATCGCCATATTCAGCTGGGCATTATGGAGCGGGCCTAAATTGGGTTTTGTGAGTGAACCCATCAAAAACGCATCAAGCTGTAATGGTCCAGTGTGTTTGTATTTCGCTGTGGGAGTTTTTAAAACTTATTGCTGTTCTTGTTGTGTCCGTGATAGGTCATAACTCAGAGTTAAAGACATCATCGTCCCGCTCTGTGACCCACTGCACATGAGTCACCGCTGTTGTTGCTGCTTATGAACAGCAATCACAAAAATGCTTGAAAATCTATGTATCGTTTCTGAGATTAGAAACTGAAGTAATACAACCATGAGCCAGTCCCCAAGAGAGAGTAACACTACCAGGAAATGCCCATATCTGTTTAGCCATGTTTGGTCTGTGTGTATTGTTTTATGGACACTTCCTGCTAACATTCTCTGGCTACTCTGTAATTTACTGAAAATATCCTTGCACCACTAAGTTAAGAGTCTGGCCAAAGTGGAGGGTCAAAGCCACTCAAGATTTCTAAAAATGTTGCTTCCTCCAATTCCCCAGAATGGCCAAAAGAGGAATATGGTCTGTAAAAGCCAGTTCTCACAAACTGGAAGAACTTAGGCTTAAAAAAGAGAAGAATTATATTTATATGGCAAAAAAAAAGGAAAAAACGATGAGAAACGACTCAAATTCAAACAAAACTATTATGAAGGTAAATAAATAAAAACATATAAAATAAAAGAATATATAATATAAAAAATATAAAAGGTTGCTTCACCCAAATGATAAAAAAACAATCCCACAAACAAAATTCTATCCTCCGTTGTATTGGGTTGAATGCAGTAATCGGAGAGAGAGAGGGTGTCCTGGTAGTTGAGCGGCCTGAGACCATGTTCAGAACAACATTAAAGGACCAATATGTAATATATTTACTGTAATAAATCATAAAATGACCATGATATGTCATCAGAGATTAAGGAAGGTAAAATAACGAGTATAGCATGTCCTATGTGAAACCAAAAGTAGGCCTAAACATTGAGTTTACACTTTTTACGTAACGTTATATAACAAAGTAGGTTATGGGCGCTTCTTATTTGTTCACGCTGGGTGCGTTGTTCCGATTACGGTTGTTACGGTTGTTACGTGTGTTACGTTACGTTGTTATGTCATTATTTCAACACAAACCATGAACTTTTTTCTAACTTTAATCGAGTAGTTTGTTGCCTAATCCAATCGTTTCACATCATTAAGCAGCGTTTTTGTAAGCGTGATATGAGGCTGATATAAAACATATTTATTAAACATATTTTTGGTTCAGAAATATTGACAACGTATCCTGTGGTTTGCAGAAACATACAATGCCAACATTTTTTTCGACAACTGGGTTGGCTTTAGCAAGTCAAAGACCTACAAGTGCACATTCCTGGTAGCATTATTAACCTAAACACTGGGCAGTGTTTTGACGTCTTAGAAACCGTCAAACTCATACATGTATTACTCAATATGGCTGTCCTGAATCACATTTTCCTTTCTAACTTGTACCTTTAGCAACACAGACATTTGTTTTTCTTTTTTTAATCACAGTGCTATTTTCAGTCTGAACACCCGCTTAGACACCTACAAGGTTCCCAGTTCGAGGCAGGAAACTTTGATACGTCATCAACATCTCTATTTGTTTACCGCCTCTGTACGTATACTGTCATAATATCAAATTAAAGGCAAGAACACCATAAACATCCTTTAAAAAAAATCTCTGAAAATATGTAAAAATCTGGGCAAATAATAGAAAAAGTATCTACATAGAAGGATTCCTTTGGGGTTTATTTGGATGAGTCACCTTTTAAAAGCAGAAGGAGCAGAGAAATAGTGACGGCAGAGACCACTGGGTCACGCTGACGACCTCAACACAGTGAGCTCAGATAAAGACGAGCACTTCAAACACGGCTGATAAGCTTCACAGTGAAGGACGCAGAGCAGCTCCTTTGGCCAAAACAAGAGATAGGCCTGACAAAGCCCAGCTTATGAGAGGTGAGAATTACTGTTAAACTGATAGAAATCATGGCGTGTCTGCATTGTATTCACAAAAGTGTAAAGATGTTTTTCCCCCTGTGGGTTTTATGTTGTGTGGAGGATTCGGTCAGATGGGACATCACCTTTATCTAATCAGCGTTAATACAGTCAACGGTTGCATTCTGTAAATGAATAGGCTTCAGCCTGACGTGACAGACTATGACAATGTCAGTGGTCAATCAAATGTGTGTGTGTGTGTGTTCATTCACATCACAGCAGCCCTATAATGACTGTTTAACAACCCGAGTAGTGCTCACCTGTGTCAACGCGTTGAGTGACTGAGTTAATTATTGTCCTCCAGACGTCTGTAAGGCCTCAGAGAGATTACTGAGGACAAACTGACGATCAGATAAACAGAGAAGCTACCTTTCTATTCAGCCGCAAGACTGATCGGTCTCGAGATTTTAAGTTAAACCCCGCTGTTTAAATATCACAGATAAGCAGAAGCATCGGCGCTGTTGTTCACGCTCGTTTAAGATAATGCTCATAAATGACCTTTTCTGTGCACGCCAGATGTGTGCCCCCCGCTTGTTATAGGGAGGCAGATGATTCCACCCTTCCCCGACCAACAACAACACTCCAATGTTAGGCTAACCTCCTGGTGACTTTATCGCAGCATCTGGCAAACGTTAGGCTTCACCTGAACCCACCGTTTATGCTGTAATCTGAGCAGCGTTCTTACAGATGCGGCTTCAGTTGGCAAAGCTGAGTGTGTGTGTGTGCGATCATGTATGTATACTCTTGCATCCGTGTGCTCGGCTCCCCTCGGTTTTAAAAAGACAATCGCTCGGTTCAGGATGGGAACCAAATAAGCCGGTGCAGGCACAGCGGGGGAGCCCTTTTCACAGCGCGCACAATAACCACCCCAGCCCCAGAGAAACACAGTGCCTGGCTTGCCTTGTGAGCGCACAAGCGGCGGCAGTGTGCCGCGCACGTGGTCGAGACGGGTCTATGCGTCCTTTTGTTAGCAGCGACTGATAAGTGAAAAAAACAGACAAGACCTACGAGACAATAATACCACACTCCCTGCACAGCTGGCATATTTTCTGAGAAGCTATTTCCTGTAAAAATTCTGACACGGGAATAATGATGGCTTTGATTGGGCCCCAGTTAACGGGAGGCACTTCCTGTTCCTTTGTATTGGTTTCATTGTGAGGCGATGGGGTGGGAGGGGGAAGGAGGGGGCGAGGCAGGGTTTGAGGGAAACAGCTGCTGGAGATGACACAGTCAAGAACATCCCTGTGACCCCCCACCCCTGCACACACACACACACACATTCACACACTATCACACACCATCACCTCTTGCATTGGTAGGCCGGTAAGGTCGGTTTAACTGCTGACCCAGTTAAATCCTCTGTGACTCGAACCAGTTAAAACATCATTCTCACAAAGTCAGGACGTGACCGTAAAACATTTACTCTAAATTCTCAGGAGAAATGTTACTTAGAGATCAGCTTTCAGGCCACTTTCGCATCTTAAAGTGCACAAACAAGACACTTACTCTATATCAGTCACTGATGCCTATCATCTGTGGTCCAGAGTCCTAATTCTGAGAATTATTGAAACCTGCTAGGAAAAAAACAGATGGTTTATTTCAGCACTATCCAGATGATTTGTCAAACGGTTGATTGTTACACTAAGTATTTCCTGTGATTGTCTTAACATCCATGCACATGCTTTATTGCCATATGTGTCTCCAATTTGCCAGCAAAATAGCATTTTGTGAGCACAACATAACCCAGGTTTGAATGAATTATTGCCACAACAAAACTGCGCACAATTGAGCGGCGAACGCTGCTTCAACAGCAGTGATGATTTTTTTAAATCTTCTATAAAATCAGCAGTTAAGCTCAACCAGAGTTTTCTGGTTTAAAGAAAGCTGTTACCAAAATGTCGTGAAAAGGCTGTCTTGACTGTTTTGTTTGCACATTTCTAAGGGAAGTCTCACTTGTTATCTCTAAAGGAAAGTCTGTGGTTCTCGAGCTAATTGCTGCAAAAGCAGGTGTGCGTTGCATTTATTCATCTTTAAGATGCGCGTACCTTGCTTTATTCGAATGCACGCACACATAAACACATACACACACACACTTGTGCCTTTATGCATACACACCCACATCTGAGTGAGATTTTCCATTAGTGTTTTTGCAGAGATCACAAGTTCTTCTATTTCCTGCCACACAGAGTGTTTCGCCACAGAAGTTAACCAGTGTTCATGCTCTCACTGCTCTGCATCGACAATGATCACTGGAAAATCATCAGCACAACACACACACACACCTACCACAAACACAGATGTGTGAACACAAACACAGTTACTGTTCAGCTCTCATTTTTTTTCTCTCCTCAACTTATTTTTATCTTCATTATTTTTAAATTTCATCTCATTTATTAGCTTTCTCTCACCTCCTTTCCTCTACATCATCCTGTTTTCATTTTAATTTATTTTCTCTGTCCCTCCTCTCATCCCTCTTTACAGCAGTGCCAGTCTCTGAGGAGGGCTGATGTGAGCTCCAGATGTTGAAGTAGACTGGCTGGAGTCAGAGAGGGCAGAGGGCTTCCCCATACCTCCTTCTCCTCTCCTCCCCTCAAGCTTACATTACCTGAGATTTTTGTGTTTTATTGGATCCTTTTGGCTTCTGTGCCTTCACACAGCTTTTTATTTTTGCTGAATTTCAAGTCCACCTCTGTTTATGAGGATATAAATATGTTTAAATACCAAAGTATACTGGAGCATATGGATTTAAGGCAACAAAACAACAGTCTTTGACTGATGAAGACGAACTTGGCAACCTTAAACCCGTGTGCTTCAGTATACTTTGGACCAAATCTCTGAAGTGTCTCCTGATACAAGGTCACCCTACTCTGAGAGCAGCGGACAGGCCTGTAATTCCTGGTGAGGCGGTTGAAGCACTTTAAATCTCTTCTTTCATGTTTAAATACCAATCAATTAGCAAATCCATGCTTTTATTTGTGTTCATATTAACTCCATGTGAGCTAAACTGATTATTATCCCCACTAAGACTTTGCTATAGAATGCCAATGACATTATCGTCATTTTCTATGGAAATACATACATGTAGTAGGGTGGCGGAAAAAAATCGATACAGCATATCACGTTATTTTGTGTGGCAAAATACAACAAATGTCAGGTATTGATCTTTTATTATAAAAGCTATTAACTTCCCAATAATCTTGCCGCTATTCTGTCTTTCAGAGGTTGTAGCAGGCTCAGTCTTAAAGCTAGAGTGAACTGGTATCATATGAAACTACTACTTTTATTGTTATCAACCATGTCATGTTAGCTTGTTGGGAAAAGCGCTAAATAAAGCACCAAAGTTACACAAAATTTTGGCAAGGAAAAACTGGCATGGCCTTTTTGAAAGGGGTCCCTTGACCTCTGACCTCAAGATACAGTATGTGAATGAAAACTCTGAGATGAACAGAGTGAAAACTGTATCTTATTAGATAAAACAGATATTGACAAACTGCATAATTTGCAGTTGAAAAAGGGTAATAAATCGCAATATATCTTATCGCAATACTCAGCATATCGCAAAATGTTTAAAATTGCTATAATTGTATCATGACTATCGTGATCATATCGAAGTATCGTGATAATATTGTATCGTGGGGCCTAGCTACTCTTCCTGGGTTCCTTAGAAAAAAAAGATGACTACAACCACATCATGTGATAATGTAAATAAAAGTATGTGAAAGTCTACAAATACAATATAGAACAACACACACCACTATGCTTATCAGTATATGTCAGTCAGAATAGATTCTGTGCAACAATAAAGATCTGAGCTTAACTGAACAGTAAATATATACTGTATACAGCAATAGACGTTTCCATAGAAACATAGGTTAGCAAAAGGTCAGAAAGGTCAGACTGCTGGTGGTGTCTCTCTTTAGTTGTTGTTGAGACGAGTCTCTTCTCCTTCACAAACACGTCTCTGACTCATGACCTCGCTCCGTTCCAAAACAAATGTTTAAGTTGTTGTCTTCACATAAGGCCTTATGGGTTGGGGTCAGAGGTCAACCAGCCTCTAAAGATACTATCTCTCTGTATGTGAACATCCATCCATCACCGTGGATACAATGTCACCTTCCTCACCTCTCGTCCCACACTGCATCTCTCCTCCTCCTCACCCCCCCACTCTTCAGGTCCTGCGTTCGCTCACCCGGTCCCCTCCCTCGACCGCCTCGCCGCTTCTTCCCTTCAAAGCACGCATTGATCACCGGCGGACGCAGATAGACATTTAAGGGAGTCGTACTCTCCGTGTGAGTGTGTCTGTGCAGCAGCAGCAGGGGTCACACTGTGAAATCAGGCTGCATGCCGGGGCTAATTGAACTCAGGGGTCACTAACGCGCATCGTTGACCATGCACGTTACTTAGCATATCTTAATGTGCTGATAACATCGTGTGTGTGTGTTACAGGTAATTTGAAGTAAAAATAACAAGGTAGCTGTTAGATAAGAGGAGGAAAGATGTGTTATTGTTTTACGCTACGGGAAAAGAGTGCAACTTTCGCAGTTTGCTGCCATAAAAAAAACATGTTGATTCCATTTAATTAGACGAAAGCACGATTGTTTGTGAGGGAACAAGAGGTTTGGAATTGGATGCACAAACTCTTATAGCTTATTCACACACATGCAAATATATAAAAAGGAGCTGGCACGTGTTAATAAGTCCTTGTTACATAGGAATAAACATAAAACCCACATGAGAACACACAGATCTCTCAGGCAACGTCCCCCCCTTGATGTCTTGGCTGTTCTCCTCATATAAGTGACCACAAACCATCTGTAACTCAATTGCATACACTTGTCACTCTAAAAATAGACACACATGAAGAAACAACCAAGGCCACACTGCGCTCACACACACACACAAATACTATTCTATTCAAAGGTCGCATTAGGTAGCGATCGGGCATTTTGAAATATCTGCTAAATCCACTTTGCTGTAATTAGAGCACTTACCAGCACACCAATGTGTAATGCATTACTCCGGCCACTTCGAGGAAATTAAGACTTGTCTCATTTCACCTGCTGTGACCCGACATCTCTTGAACATTATTAAGAAGCAGCTATTCTGGATTTCCTGTGAGAATAGGAAACACAGAATAAGGCCACATTTAGTAGTTCATACAGTTCTTCAAAATAAGACTGTATGTAACTTTTGCTGAACAGCAGTCATGGTAGCTACGTGACAATTGCAGGAGAATGGTAAATGCAAAAACAGTTTCACAGTTGTACAAGTAAAGTCAAGAAATAAAACAAATTAAGTTTAAGTAAAACTCACAAAGTCAGCAAAGGGACTTCAAGTGATGTCAGTCATACAGATATATCGTAAGTTACACACAACATTAGCCACCATAAGCTCCTGGTCACACCAGATCACAAAAACATTACAATCTATTGTACATTTAAAACTTAAAGGTGTGGCGTTATCGGCTGGTACCGCAATATGCAGAGCGGGGTGGGGCACGATCACATGCATGAACATGCACTAAAAGGCACGCGTGGCCAGCCAGGCTTTGGCAATAAAGCACAGAGAAACTCTGATTACAACACACAGAGAGGGAGAGTGACTTTGTTCTCTGCTTAGGTAGACATTACTCCTCTATATCTTTACATGGATATCGTATAGAGAACCTTTAAGGAGCGATCAAACACATAACCAGAGAACCATCTGATCCTAAAACATAGAGTGCTACAGGAATTAGTCCTAAAACTCACCGGTTCCCTCATCTGGAAGTCAACGGGTTTTTAGTTAGATGCCTGAAATACGCCCGGTGGTTAACACAAGCTGAAGAGATTTTAACGCTTTGTTCAATGATATAAAATCCGTCAGTGAATATCCCACTCGTGAATTTTTAATCTTTTACGCGTCTTATAAAAGAGTGGTTAAATCAGACTACTAAACGTTGTCACGCCGACTCGTCCACGTTTACAGCCTCGTTGTGTATACTCACGTTCATGCGACCGTGGTGTAGTTCGTCTATAGCCTAATTTTAGCTTTTTATTCTAGCGATTGCATTCACGCTTCAAAAATCATAGAAGTGGTGTTCATTTGTGGAGATTATCTTGCTGAACAAAACATGTAAGTATCATAAACGTGTGTTTGCCACAGAGCTTATTTTCTGCAATAATCCAAAACCCAATGGAAAAATCTCACTGGCTTTTTGTCGAGGTAACCAGTGTGATGCTAGCTTCCTGGCTGGCCTACAAAAGTACGTCATCCCTGCACCGCTCTATTATAAGTAAAATACAATAAGCTTTCTTTTTACATTAAATACTATATACTATGGCAAAAGTTAGGTTTTAAATCTTTAACCTCCAGAATGAAGGGAAGCGTTTTGGGAATTGACCTATTAATTTCGTGCTTTGATGTTGACCCATGTTGTCCTGCCTGGCTTCTTATCAAATGACCACAACTCTGACCGACATGCTGATAGAGAGTCAGAGTGTGTGTGTGTGTGTGTGTGTGTGTGTGTGTGTGTGTGTGTGTGTGTGTGTGTGTGTGTGTGTGTGTGTCCAGCCTTTTACTACAGCCCAAACTGCCTCTACATGCAGACAGACAAGCGTTCTCTGCCTCCTTTGCCCATCTGGAGCAAAGGCTCAGGAGTTGCAACAGTATTGATGATGTCTTTAATAAATGTGTGTGCTTGATGCCCTCGTGCCCCTCTCCCCTCCTCCCCCCCTCCCTTTCCTCTATTGCAATTCTCTGTGGCTTGACCTTTGACCTGGTCATCTGACCTTCCCTTTGCTGACCGCTCCTCGGTCGTCCAGCTGTGAAATAAGACTCTGTGTGTGTGTGAGCACATCTGTGCTCCTCTCGCTACATCCTGGAGGAGTTCTGAGCACTTTGAATGAAAATGCGTGACAGACACAACTTGTTTGTTTCCTCATAGTGCGGGTTCCTATACATGGTTTCCTCTTAATGTTGGCCTATTTGCTCACACTTAAATCTGCACTGTGAAAATCTTTCTATCACTGCTCTTCCATTATCTTTTCCCCCAGATTCCTTGCCCCCTCTGCAGAAGGACAGAGGAACTGCATCCTGGTATGGACTGACACAATTTCCAGTTATGGATTTGGGACTCAGGCGACAAATATTATGTAAATCAGCTGCATTTAAACCATTATACTTTAGTTTGACGTGCAATATTTCAAAACGAATTGTTTGAAGCAATGCGCAGGTAAAGCTTACCATTTTACGTGCACTTCATTTCCGTTCTCGTGAGAGATGAATATTAACGTTTCACCAGGTCTTCAATAATAACATTATAAACACAGGGTTGATTTATTAGACTGAGAGGAATGTTTAAGATTATTGTCAAACCTTCACCGGGGAAAAGAAACAGAGCACACTGATTTCCGCCACATGTGGCTGATGCAGAAACGTTAGCAGAATAAAACAGATATATCTGCACACCAAATAGCTCCGGTTAGAAGGATTTCTAAAATGCTGTAACGTTTCGAGCCCCAGGCTCTTCCTCAGACTTCTGGTAAATGCAGAGAGCCGCCATCTTAAATATCCATTCTGCATACAAAAACGCACACGTGTTTCACATAATCAATCATATATTAACAAGGAAATACCTTATACAGTATATTATACATGTGCATTGATAGTATCTCAAGGCTACAGAAAGGTAAAGATGATGGTATAGAAACATCAGTATATAGACACAGTATAATAAATAAGTACTCCAAAAACACAGGCTTCCAGCTGCATCACCGTCATATTAAAAAATATAAACACGTGATATACCACCCCTGTTACAAGTAAGAATATACACTACTATATAAATCTAGGTCATATGTACAAAACTAAAACGCTACCTTACAAATCTGTCTTTCACAGACTGTTACTCATAACCAGAATTTTTAAAGGGCAGTTCCAGCAACTTTGTGGATACAGTGTAAGCCCGTGCATGCTAAGCTACTGTGCCTAGAAATCCCTCCATTTCTCCCCACATCTTTCTTTCCATTTGAACTCGTCGGGTCCCCAGTACAGCACACAGGGCCCCCTTTTCGTCTCCTCCCATCCCTCTCTCTTTCTCTCCTTCCTCTATCTCTCTCTCTCTCCCCCCTGCTAGGATCCCCACAGCTGCGCGGACCAGGTGCGTTCCGCCCCGACACACACACACGCACACTGACACACACATACACATATATATGGACACACACACTCCCTTACACCCGCCAACGGACGCAGCAGGAAATGCCTAATACCAGTTTTAGAATGATGCCACTATGCCAGCTTGACAGGGAGGCTGCAGGATCTGTCACCAAGAGAGAAAGTGAGACCGAGACGGAGATCTCGCAGCTGATTGGAGAAAAAACTAGTGGAAAGTGAAAGAAAGAAACAGTTACTTTATGTCTGAACATTATGTTCTAGTTTTAAGTCCAGACAGTTGACAAAACTAAGAATTTCTCAGCTCATAAACAGCATCTACACATGGCCTACTTCACTCTCCATGGAGGTCCATTTCCAGCACTGGATATCAACACTCTCAATCTCTACTGGCACGGCCAAAATGTATCCAGCTACACCTCTCTCCAGGGATCCTCAAGTAAAAAGGGACCTCTGTCTGTGCGAGTGTGTGCGTGCACGCATGTGTGACTTTATGTGTGGGTGGATGCACATGTGTTTTTATAAAAAAGTACCAGTTATTTTGGTCTGTGGCTCACCACAGCTCACACTCTCCCCTGTCTTGTACTCATCTCACACGGCCCCAAGAGAAGAAGGGGGAAAAGAGTGTGACAGATGGAGAAGCAGGTGAGCGAGACAAAGACAGATAAGTAAAAGTAGAGAAGGAGAGGAGGCTGAAGA
This sequence comes from Sebastiscus albofasciatus, assembly GCA_916701655.1. Taxonomy (NCBI): domain Eukaryota; kingdom Metazoa; phylum Chordata; class Actinopteri; order Perciformes; family Sebastidae; genus Sebastiscus; species Sebastiscus albofasciatus. Next base: position 12,838 of record CAKAOI010047957.1, read on the forward strand.
GGCATTTGTCATCAAAGGTTATGGCGATATATGACTTTTGTGTAATGAGTCAGTAGCCATCACAGAGTGCTCCATTCATGTTTCTTCTCAAGCACAGATGTCTCAAAATGAACTTTTATTCTCACATCTGAATGTCGGGGAAGTTCAGAAATACTTACACCTGCAGTGAGCAGAATGTTTTTGGCATCATTGGGCAAAAATCCCATAATAATCATTCAGCATATTGTAATTCAAGTGTTCGGAGAGAAAACTAGACTTCTGCACCTCCTCGTGGCTCTCAAGGCCTATGGAAAGGAGGCTGGGTGACGCGTCATCAACGCGTCATATCTTTGGGGGTATAGCACATGCGCAGTAAAATCTGGCCAGCACTTGCCGAAATTGAGTCAAACGCAACGCACGACCGCAGCTTCAGTTACACTGCGCATGTGTTATACCCCATACCCCAAAACCCATGTCCGCCCGTGACCCAGCCTCCTTTCCATAGGCCTTGGTGGCTCTGTTTTCAGGCTTTAAAAAAAATCTAGCCCCTGATGGGAGACTTTGGCCAATCACAGGTCATTTCAGAGAGAGCGTTCCTATTGGCTGTGCTCCGGCTGGTGGGCGGAGCTTGGTATTTCCTCAACTGATCTCAACATGGCTGACGGGTCGCAAACTTTCTCATTTTACAGCTAAACAGTACACTACAAGATGTTTCTGAAAACATTTGAGGTGAGAAATAGGCATTACAGTAACAGAATATTGATTCACATTTGATCAGCGCTGCCTAGTTTGACCGTTTGATTGGAGTTCACGAGTGATTGACAGCTGCTCAGAGAGAAGACAGACTCCAGCTCGGCTCTGATTGGTTGTTTTCCTCCGGTCTGTGAAATCTTGCAGATGCCATTAGGAGCACCGGAGGACACTGAGGCTCATGATTTTTTTCAGATCCAGCAAGGCAGCTGCCACGCACTGCTGACGTGCCCAGTCAGGCCTGGGCGTTGAGCAACAAAGTACATAGTTAGGCTTAGGAAAAGATCGCGGTTTGGGGAAAAATAACACAGAGAGTGGCGTAACTTAAGTACAGAAGTTACGTGACAATCAATGTTGACTTCTGGTTTCAAATGTGGTACGATTACAGGTCTCCTGCCCCGACCTTTGACGCTGCCAATCCAACCTAACCTAGCCTCCTCCCTACTTGCCGCTCTTTACACTTCCCAGTTCACAATTATGTGGATTACATAAGAATTGATTTTGTGCAGACCATTATGAAAAAAAATGGAAATTCGTGTCTATATATATATATACATACATATATACATATATATACATATATATACACGAATTTCCATTTTTTT
>CAKAOI010047958.1:5487-38743 GCA_916701655.1 Sebastiscus albofasciatus
CTTATTGTCAGTTTGATAACTGCACATATGTAAATGTTTTATTGATTTGGAATAGGTTTCTCACAATAAGTGTACAATTAGTTTAAAATACAGTATAAAGGAGCACATAAACCCTTCAAGTGATACTCTAAACAGTCACCACCTGCTTGAAAGGTGGCTCTCTTTCTTGCCAAAATATTCCCTTTGAGCTTTTGGGGCTTCAACAATATAAGCAATAGTGCAATATGGACACATTACAGTATATTAAAGAAGCAGAGTGGGAGTTTCTAGCACAACTTCACTTCCAAGGTGCATGGAGAAGAGAAAAAGTCTGAAGAGGTCAAAACTCCAGCAACACTTGTACAATAGTATAAGAAGTAAGACCAACCCATTTCAGCTTATGACCTTCATCAGTGTCATGATCATGGGTCACACATTATATTATTTTATACATATTATTATACACATTATATTAAAGTTGCAGTTTTGAGCAAATATGATATACGTATAGCTAAAAGAAAAGCAGTCTGTATGTAATCTAACTGTTTAGCTTAGTTTGCCACGTATCTTAAATTTCTTGTAAATGATCTGCTAGCTGAGAGCCCCGCTGCTTCACAAGACACGGGAAACCTCTGTTGGTCTGGAGGAGCTGCAGCAGTTATTTCTGCACAAACGTCCACTGTACATTCACTAGATATTCTCAGAGCTAAACTTACTCTTCTGCAGTGTGTAATGAAAGCGCATTCACGTCTAGAGGTGGAGCGAGACAGCGAGAACGTGCGCTGTGTCAGTGAAGACAGGCAGCGGAGGAGAGGCTCCGACCACACGCGAGCGCGCATACGCGAGCGCGCATGTGTCCCAACCCGCTACATGTATAAGCTTAAAAAGTTACAAACAGTCCCTTTAACATATAAATAAATTCTAATCCTGTTTTGAATATATAATTTTTTAAAATAATATATTAAAAAGCATTATTCAGTAATGAAAAAGAACCGATGAGAGTATCGATAAAGAATCGAACCGATAAGAAGTATCAAAAAGAGTTGTAGTATCAATAAAATCATAATAATACCCATCCCTACTCTGTGTCCTCCTGTGCTCCTAATGACATTTGTAAGATTTCAATATGCCTGAAGGAAAACAAACAATCAGAGCTGAGGAGTCTCTAAGAAGCTGTCAATCAAACTCCGATCAAACTGTCAAACTCGGCAGCACTGATCAAATATGAATCAATATTCTGTTTCTGTAATGTCTATTTCTCTCCTCAAATGTTTTCAGAAACATCTTGGTAGTGTACTGTTTAGCTGTAAAATGAGAATGTTTTCTCTGGCCGGTGGGCAGGTTTGGTTTTGGCTGGACTGTTTTCAACATGGCAGCCAGGTCACAAACTTTCTCATTTTACAGCCAAACAGTACACCACAGGATGTTTCTGAAAACATCGAGAAATAGGCATTAACGTAGCAGAATCTTGATTCATATTTAATCATTACCGCCTAGTTTGACAGTTTGATCGGAGTTTGTGAGTGATTGACAGCTGCATAGAGACTCCTCAGCTCTGATTGGTTGTTTTCCTTCAGGCATTATCTGTCTCATACACTACTGTCAGGATACAGTGACAGTTTTATAAAAATAACTATTTACCATATTTTGCTCAAAGTTACCGACTGCAACTTTAAAACCAAATTTTGATGAATTTACAAGTGTTATACACAAATGGACAGCCGAGAAGCTGGAGTGCTTTGAGAAATGTCTTTTTCCACATGGGAATCTATTGTAACTAACACGGGGGGAGTTATTGACACTCAAAACATTGAGTTTGAGTGGAGAATCACTTTTAATTGAAGTGAGTCAATTACATAGCAGTCAAATTCTGATTTATGGCTCAGCTGAAGTAACATTAAATACCATTTTACACCTGCCCCGTTATACCTAATGCATTTTTCTCACATCTTTCTCTCATTTGGAAAGCACAGGCCCGTAAACTGCGGTATGTGCTGTTTTTGACATGCACCACACTTCTAATTGGCGTGGGCAGCTGCTGGAGCTCCTGGTGAGGAATCATAAGCAAATCTTTCACAGGTTGACATATTTTCAGATGGTCTGAGTCAGATGATTGACAAGCGGAAACTGCCGTCTGCTGAAGCAAATCCATTCTTCTGCCAAACACCAGAACGAGTGAGGAGTACATGGGGCAGATATACGTATGACTATTTGTGGTTAATTGGGTCCTTTCGCTGCTGGGGGCTGTAGCAGGGAGTCACTATATAGCTGAAGCTAACCATTTTTTAGCAAATGGTATGGAGATCATACTTTGATGTTTTAGAGCATGGCAATAGTTATGTTAATTGTTGCAGAATAGTTCCATTCCTGTATTTCCCTTTTTGTAATTTAGTCACCTGATTCGTCTGTTATCAGGCCATTAAATAGTGCTATAAGCACCATAGATGTGAGTCATTAGGGGCCTACTACGTTGTAAAAGCGAAAGTAAAACTTAAACATGTTGTAAAACTGAATGAATCGTTATGTTTTGAACACAAACAAAAAGGTTTCTTTAGGTTTAGGCAACAAAACCACTTTGTTAGGTTTAGGGAAACACATTGTGTTTTGTCTGAAAAGAACTGTTTCAAAACTGAAAGTGAAACTTAACGCTTGTGAACACAAAGATAAAACGATGTTGGTTTCACATTCGATCCGAATTCCAGCCTCCTGGATGAAAGCCCTGTGTTTCGTGTCCCATCCATCGCCCCCAGACCTTCAAGCTGTCTATACTACGGCGCCTGACTTTGCTTGTGCTCCTGTCATAATTAGCACGGTTGCTAGAGCTCACCGTCATGTTCTTTTATACCTTCTGTCGGTGATCTACCATGTGAATAGATGATAAAACCTAATATTGGGTGTAGCAGGGCCCTACTGACCCACATCTATGGGGGCTTATAACCACCGATAATGTCTATTTAATGGCCTGATAACAGTCTAGTCGGCTGATTTAGTGGATCAAATATGTGCTTTCTGAAGTTCTTATACAGTATTGTTTTAAAAGCTGACATTTAGACTTTATTTTAGACTATTGCCATTAAAAAAAAAAAAAACAGTTTGGCATTTGAACTCAAATCGAAGGTTCGTGGCTCTTTTTTGGCTTCTTCTAGCAGGCATCTCATTAACTGGAAATTGTGGATTCTCTCTTTCTGACTCTCCTGTTGAATGTGTCAGATGCTGCCACATTGTCAAACCAGAGAAAACAACTCTCCCCGAGCTGTTTCACAACCCCTTTAATGCTGGTGCCCATATATGAAAAACTAACAAGACCAGATATAACAAACTTACTAACAAGATCAGATTCGGCTCTATTTCTGCATTCTGCACGGGGAATGGGATGACAGCTGGCATTTTGATGAGCGCTGTATACATTCTGACAACTGGAGCTGTCGATAAGATAGAATCACACTGGAAAGAAGTCGATAAATATGAACCTCCTGAGACGTGAGAAGTGCATATTTCTATTGGATCATAGTCCTCAGAGGGCTGTTTATTCTATCCTGTCGATGAGTAAATAGTATCAACACTGAGCAGGTTGTCACTGTTCCCATGTGCGACAGCAGAGACCGACACTTCCCCAAAGATGCACTGACGTGTTCATCAGCTTGTCCCCGTGGTACTGTTGTTTCTTTAAGTGGCTGTGACATACCGCGTACGAGCCTTTAAAATCAAGCAACTTTCATTTAACGTCCTTCAAAGCGAGGGTTTGCGATGACAAACACCTGCAGCGTGATCTCCTTTCATATGTTCAGTTTTACTTTAATTATTGAGAAATGAAAGTGATTTCTTTTTGCCTTTTTTGGTGTCATTTTGCTCTGGAGATTTTGCAGATGGGGGCTCTAGTTTTCCCTCTAGTTAATGTGATGTTTGTGTGGCAGTGGCATTTCGTAAATTCACAATAATTAACATCCTGTGATTGTTCTTCCCATTTTTGAGGTGATTGAGTGTCATTAACGTATGTGGAATAGATGCAGTTAAAAACAGCTGCTTCTGAACGTTTGATGCATCCAGCATGAGTTCAAATTTGATGTGCAAATGTATTCGCAAATTATGATTATGTCATTAATGCGTTCTATTTCATTTGCAGTGTCATTCTGTGGTAGCCATCTCATCAAGGGAAACAATATTCTCGGCTTGTGTCTCACTCAACATTTGGTGCAGGTACATTATACTTTATGGTCCTGCAGCTCCTGGTGACAGCAGTGACTCAGCAGCAGTCGCAGTAGTTGTTGCTCCACAGTGCGTATTACTTGGATTTAAAGCTCAGCCCTTCTTCCTCTGTAGACATCATTTACAAGGCTTTTTTTCTCCGTAAGCAAACATGATTAAAAAAAGTTATTTTTATAAAAACGGTCGCTATATCGTTACAGTAGTATATGAAACAGGTAACCTGAAAAAAATCATGCACCTATGTATCCTCCGGTGCTCCTAACGGCATCTGCAAGATTTCACAGACAACAAGGAAAACAAGCGGTAAGAGCTGACCTGATGTCTGTTGTCCAGCTGCTGTCTATAAGAGCCGGCTGTCAATCACTCACGAACTCCGACCAAACGGTCAAACTACGCAGTGCTGATCAAATATGAATCAATATTGTGTTACGTTAATGCCTATTTCTCACCTCAAATGTTTTCAGAATCATCTTGTAGCGCATGGTTTAGCTGTAAAATGAGAATGTTTGTGTCGCAGCTACCATTGTAAATACTGTTGAAGGAACGCCAAGTTCCGGTCACATGACCTGAGCAAAGCCAATAGGAACGCTCTCTCAATGAAATGACCTATGATTGGTCAAAGTCTCCCGTCACAGGCTAGATTTTTTTCAGTCCCGATACTGATACCTGGGATTTCGGTGTCGGTCGATACTGAGTACTGATCCGATACCAGTGTTTAATTAATAAGCTGTATGCCTCACTGTGTGAAAGTGAGGCATACAACATTCATTATACAATCTGACAGCCTCAAATTAATATCATACACTCTGATACAGATTGCGACCAAAATTTGATTAGATCCATGTTACACAGTGAGACGTAATAAACTTCCACGATCATCGTTGTCACGCAGTCTAAAGACATGCAACATGTGATTCTGTAGGTTGTCCATAAGCATGAGAGTTTATGTGTCTGTACAGTAAATGTGAGTGTGTGTTCAGCCTGCTCAGATCTAGTGGGGAGAGAGGTCTGGCAAGGTGAGACACTCGGCACAGTGGCCCCTCGTCATGGTATCGTACTTTCGGATCTGATCTTAATTTGTAATTGATGTGTGCTCATTTCACAGATGAAAAATTGTATTGATTAATCCTGGTGACTCACTTGTCATATAAAAACAGAGATTAGACTGTTGACTGTTGCCTAGGATGAAAATAAACATCACACCCATGCCGCCAACCTGCACACTGAATACCTAAATCTGTGTGTTGCGGGTTTGTCGTGTAACTCCAGGGAGTATGTGCATTTTGATCATCCAGCATTACAAAAGCTCACATCCTCCCTCACTTTGTGAACGGTACAAACTCATCTCAACTCCTTCTTTCACCTTGTCCCACTCCCTTTATGTCTTCCCTTTTAGTCAGCCCATTTTGTGATCTAAAGTGAGCAAGGGGTGAGGGATCAATGAAAGCTACAATCGAAAGGCCCTCACAGCCAAAAAGGAAAGTGTTGTCACAATAAAGTTTTCTCACTTTGAGCAGGTGACGGCATCGATCCCTAAAAAAAAGAGGTGCTGCTAATAAAGTGCTTTAAAAGGACTGACGGTGGAGTCAGATAAAAATACATCTGTGACCCAGCATTCTTTGATCTTATTTATTCCGAGAAGCACTCCTCATTTTCCTTATCAATTAGAGCTGATGCTTTTCATCCGTCCCTAATTAGAATGATAAAATGCTTTATGCTTGTCTTTATTTGACGACTAGTTCACGACTGTAAACCAACAATGAAACGATGAAAGCAGAAGATCCTCAGGAAGAAAACTTTTTAGATTCAGACATGAAATTCCTTTTGATGTCAGTTTTTTTCTTTTGCTATAGAGCACCTAGAGTGTCTGACCCATGCAACCTCCCACTCACTGCAGTGAATAGTAAGATACACAAAAGCACACAAGCATTTTGTACAGTACCCTTGCTGGCAAGAAGTAAAAAGTAGACATATTATTACCTCCAAGGGTTTATATAAATTGGAACTGAATATAAATTTGTTTTGCCGCCATTTTAGGGATTTCATTCCCGATTTTAGGGAAGGTGACATCAAGGAGCAAACATTTTACTTGAAACCATAGATTATACTGCCGTTTTGAAGACTCGAGTTCTGTATGCTGGCCGTCACCATCTCGGTCTTTTGCAACCAGAAGTGACACGAGAGGGTGGAGCTAAGAAACAACCGAATGCTGAATAAGACATTTTTAGGGCGACCAAAAATGTTATAATTAACTTTCATGAAGTGAAAACACACTGTGAAAGGGTTAAAGTTGTAAGACGAAAACACGGACAACTCCCAGACCGGACAACACCGAGGTAGCGACCTGTCAATCACAAGGTAGCCACGCCCTAAAGCATCCCCTGCTTTATGGTCTATCTGACTCTAAATGGGACCATAATTTACTAAATGAACATCATGCTCTATTGAAGAAGACTTGAAACTAATGATTGAGACCATAAACTCATGTTTACAATGTTTACTGAGGTAATAAGTCAAGTGAGCAGTAGGCTCATTTTCTCATAGACTTCTACACAATCAGACTTCTTTTTGCAACCAGAGGAGTCGCCCCCTGCTGGCTATTAGAAAGCCGGTGTTGCACCCGGAGTTGCCCACTGCTTGATACACCCCAAACTATTCCCTCTTGTCTTTTCCCTGCATCTGTCCGGTCTGATCTGTATGCTCTGGGTGCAACTTAGAGAAAGAGGGGAAAAACAATGCAGTGATACATGCAAAATGTAACTCTTCATGTTGTCAATGGATTATTTTTACTTGTGTTTTCATTTGCTCGGCTCACCTATCGAGCAATTTTTACGCACAGCACGCACAGCAGGCACAGGATACACAGTTGGTACCTTCATTAATTATTAAAATCTTGCGGCACACTGAGAACGAACAGTAATTGAATTTGTGTTCCTTTTCTACTCAGTTATGTTTCCGTTTCACACATATTTCAGGTTTGTACAGCGAGATTATTTGTGAAGCTGAAGCTCTTAAAAACTTTAAAACAAAACTTCAAACCCTAATTCCTCTGGATAATCAAAATCTGTCGTGTCAGCATTTTCGGATGCTCACCTGGCGCTATGCTAGATGATGCACCTATATGGGTATTTTTTAGTCTTACATAATCAGTTCAACAAAACAGGCACCATACTGTATTTGCACTGTTGGGAAAAAAAAGATTTTTCCTTGGCCTCCTCTGAGAAGTCAGGCTCAGCAACACACACAAAGTTCTGCTTCCCATAGCTTTCCGACTAACTAACTAACTTCTCTCCTAACTTGAATAGAAGTCAGTAGAGGGCGGGAGCGTCTTTTGTATGTGCTTTGACATTATGGCTTTTTAGTTGAAGCCTATAACTGTGGCCTTCATTCCTTTTGTGCATCAAATAAACTGTTTCACCACAAGCTGCGTGACACATTCATCCTCATTCAAAGGTGAGGAGTCTCTCTTCATCTTTACAATTGCATGATCTGGTCAGGATTTAAACAAAAGAAAACATTTGCTCACTTCAGTAGCAAACTAATAAGCCCACCTGGTGTTTATAAATTTTATTCATGAGTTAAAAATGCAAATGATATTCCTTTGTGCACTACGGTGAGACGCCGCTGCCTGAAGTTAAATATGGAAAAGCAACTGAGGTAGTCACTATAGATACACATTGTTCAATGATAATTGTTGTTCCCTGTCAAATCACACTGAACCCTTCATTGTCATAATGTAAATTGTGCGTCAACAGTAGAAGATTGCTTGGTCCTCACTGTTTACAGGCAGATCACAAGATACAAACACTCCCCTGGTTTTGTTTTCCTTTTTCCTCTTCCTCTTCTTAAATAAAATACTTATGCACTCACACTGAAACACTTTATTGGTTTTAATGTTTGTTAATTAATTCAAGAAACAGCTTAGCTAAGCAAATCAATTACTGCTGCCTCTCACTCACCTAACAGTAAAGGGTATGCCATGTTGAGCATTTTCAATTAGCTCTTAAAGCTGCTTTAAACAGCAGTTTGTAGGATCTGCAGGATTTTAGCATCTCTTAAACATTACGGGGAGTCATTTGACATTTCATTAACAAATTGCAACTTTAAGCTATTTCTTATTTCCTATTTTTTTATGTTGGTCTCACATACGCATAAGTCATGTGCTGTACAGTTCACTTAAAGTACTGTACATATAGTAACAAGTGGTGGAATGTAGTTAAGTTCATTAAGTGTTTCCATTTTCTACTGTTTTCAGAGGGAAATATTGTACTTTTTACTTTTCATTTGTTTGACAGCTTTAGTCATCCATTACTCGTCCGGCTAATTCAACGCATCGGCTACTCTGTCTCTCCTTCCACTTCCCATTGGGAATTGCGTATCTACTTGCAACACACGTCACGCCTTCACGATTGACAGAGTCAGATAAATTTATTATTAAGTTATGTAATAATGCATAACTAATCTGACTTTGACCCAAACTCGAAGCTTTATGCCAGGTTGCTGAGCTCTACAAAGAACTTCTTCAGAGCAGGACTTAAGAGTTGAGTGAGGAACTTCCTGCTCTCTCTCTCAGCTAGTAGTACAGTAGCAGTCCTCTTTTGAGAGTGAATGACACCGCTGTTTTACGAAACTCCAATCCATAAAATAAAATGAGAGCCACATTTGGCCACAACATTGAATCTGTTTTTTCTAATCATGGCTGTGGAAATGTTTTATTTTGGATGGTATCAGAGCTTTGATGGGCAACAAATGAAATCATAGCTGTTGTGTCACAAATAATCTGTGTTGTGGAGTTAATTCAATTGTAAAACTTTAAGTTAGATCAAGAATGCACCACTCTGAAAACAAGACTAAAGTGGCTGCATGTGTCCACAACAATGCAAGCAACATTGCTGCTGCTAACTCTCCCGGACTCAGTTGCCTGTTTTGTGCAGGCACTGCAGCTGGCGGGAAATGATGGATTTAACCTATTAGTGCATTGCTTTATTGTTGCAGCTGGGCGGCTTGTAAGGCACTTCAATCACAGCAGTCCTGCATGCAATGCACTAATCTTGTCGGTTAATGTCACAGAGCCGTAAAGTGGTATTGGGTGTGGTTGTATCGGAAGTATGAGTACACGAGCACAGTCTCTGATCCGATACTGGTAACGGTTTCAGTGCATCCCTAGGTGTAAACCTAAATTAAGTAAAGTATTACTGTTTTTAGTACAATTTTGTGTTTGGGTTTGTATTTAGAAGCAAAAAGGTAGGATGAATCCATCAATTGTGCCACAAATTAGAGTTTCCCCTTTTGGCAAGTGAATTCTTGCTTGAGAGCTATATGGATTTGTTTTCAGTCATTGTATTCACAGCATGGTGGAGCGGACCCTGAGGTCACATCATATACAGCTGGACGGTGTATTCACTCAATCCTCCTGGGACGAGAAAAGACCATATAGGTGGAAGGAAGATAGAGAGGGGGTTACAAAGTGCTGACAGACAGGCCATAGAGGATGAGACAGAAGACCATTGAACAAGATGAATCACCTTTCACCTGGGAGTGTTGAAACAATCACATGTCGGGCAGCCACACTACTCGCTGTTCTGAGAGTTAGCAGGTAATGAGAGATACCAGAGGTGAGACGTGCACATGCCCTGACAAGAGTGACATCCACTGTTTTTTAGGAGCCACAAGCAATATATACAGGGACAGAAGTGATGAGAGGAGATTGATCTCAAGCTAAGGTGAAACTTAATGATGCGTGGCACTCAGTATTGGATCAAGATTCAATTGGAAGAGAAAAAGAAATGTAGGAAGACGTAAAGGAGTTTGTGAGGCAGAATTAGTCTCTGAACATCTAAATTTATATGTGTGTGGGTGAGTATTTGGGTGTTTGGTGGCTCTAATCATCTTTGTGTTTATCACCCCATTAGGTTAATGTCTTGTTATATATCTTTTCTTTATAGTACACCGACATGCAGTTGCTACTGTTTAATATTCCTGTCTTGTCATACTGTATGTGGTTTGTCATTTAGATTTATGACTGAAAACATCAAGCACCTTTTTTAATGTGTGTTTGCCGCATTAACATTTAGCACAAAAACATAAATCCTCATTATAAATCTCAAGAATTCCCTGTATTTCTCAGTTGTCCCAGTTCGATCGCATCCCGTATATAAGTGGAGCCTCCCGGGAAGCAGAGTTCTGATTGTTGTCATTCCTCGCCTAGTTTCACCCCAAACATATTGAGGTGCTTCCCAAGGCTGATATCTCCTGTCAGACTGACTTATGTAATATCCCCCTTGTGTACAGAGACCCCTGAGAGGTGTTTACTAAAAAGCAGGAAACAATGTTTTCTACACACATTTTTTATGACGTGACATTGATCTTCTGCCAGGAGCCTCCCCTCTGCAGGGAAGGATTTATTCTCCTTGGGGTCCTGAAACATTCGCTATGGAAGAGTACACTTGAGACGTCCTCGCTCGTGGATTCATCCCTTGCTCCACTTTAGCAGCAGGAGCAAGTTTTCCTTTTGTTGGAAAGAAAGACTGAGGGCTCTGCCCCCTGTATCGACTCTCAGCTTTTACACAACATCACAGTCAAGAACTGTAATCCCCTTACCATGCTCACCTATTGAACATCTTAAAGAAATACTTCACCGTGTTACCTTGAAATCTTGAAGAAAAATTTAGTTTTCCTTGCATGCCTCCGCGGTGAACAGAGAATCAAAAAAACAGAAAAGGAGCATTTACAGCGTTTACAAACTCCCACAGCTCGTGCAGTACAATCCAAGTCTCATTTATCCAGTCGTATGCTCAGTACAAACACATGCGTCTTTGCTAAAACCTTACTATTTAAAACACTTCTGCGTAAACAGTCTCACGCTTGTGTAGGTGCGCTATTGGATGAGCCCGAATGAATCCGAATGAGTCCGAAGTGTTTTAAATAGTAAGGTTTTAGTGAAGACCCATGTGTTTGGGAAGTACTGAGCATACTACTGGACAAGTTGTGTGAGAGTTTGTATACAGATGTTTTGATAGGGCTGTCAAAGTTAAGGCAATAATAGCGCGTTAACGCAATTTTTTTTTAACGGCGCTAATTTCTTTCACTATTTCCACGCAACTTACGATTTTTAAGGTTGTAGTGGGCTCAGTTTTAAAGCTAGAGTAAAGATTGGCATCATATGAAACTAGAAAACCTAAAGAAACCATGTCATACTAGCTTGTCGAGAAGGAGGCTAAATAACGCTCCAAAGTTACGCTAAATATTTTCATGGCCATTTTCAAAGGGGTCCCTTGACCTCTGACCTCAAGATATGTGAAAGAAAATGGGTTCTATGGGTACCCAGGAGTCTCCCCTTTACAGACATGCCCACTTTATGATAATCACATGTAGTTTGGGGCAAGTCATAGTCAAGTCAGCACACTGACACACTGACAGCTGTTGTTGCCTGTTGGGCTGCAGTTTGCCATGTTATGATTTGAGCATATTGTTTTATGCTAAATGCAGTACCTGTAAGGGTTTCTGGACAATATTTGTCATTGTTTTGTTGTTAATTGATTTCCAATAATAAATATATACATACATTTGCATAAAGCAGCATATTTGCCCCTTCCCATGTTGATACGATTATTAAATACTTAACAAATCGGATTTTGAACAAATAAAAAAGGTGCGATTAATTACAGCCCTATTTTATATACTTTTGCTGTAAAACCATTTACTTCAATTCAATTTTGCTTTAATTTAACTTTAAAACATTTCTCTATTTTTTGATTCTCCTTTCACCCTGGAAAAAAACGAGGTAACAGAGTGAGTAATTGATATAGAAATGGTCATTCATGGCATTTCTTAAAGCTGCTTCACAATAAAAGCCTCCTGCTAGTTCACTGTGTGTGAAGCAGCAAGACAAATGTTCAATTTGCAGTAACTTAACACAACTCCAACAGTAATGTAGGAGTGCAATTAAACTACAAACCACAACAATTCAATTAAAGGTTTTAAAGGTACTGAGAGCTGAACTCAGCGCAAACCACAACAGTATGGGTTTGCATGATGATCTCCTGTTGTGAGGCCGCAGCGTGTTTTCACATCTTGTGCGATTTAGGCGAGGACAAATGTTGCCGTGAAAAAACATGTACAGTATGTGGTGATGCTATTTGGCCTCGTCCACACTCTTGTTGCCTTTCAGGGTTTGAATGAAGAACGCCCTCCAAGAAATTCTTAAAATATTTGTTTTTGTTAATTCAAATTACATTTTTTTGTGCTCCCAGTAGCAGCATATACTCAAAAAGTCTGGACCGTTGAGCAGAAACAATTTGGGTTTTGGAAACATCTACCTCAGATTAATTTCCACTGCACCAACACTCTGACTAGCAAGAAGAATGCTATTATAAATTCACACAGTTCAAGGGCTGAACAGGCATATTGAAGAATTAAAGTGCAGCTTTATTTTTGTCCCAGTAGCTACTGAGCATCTCTGACCCTACTCAGTTATAGTGGAGGACACCTCTGAGGCGGTACATTTATTCCTTTGTGACCGCAAGCTCCACGTGTGCTCAATTAAAGTCCTCCACACAGTATCCTTCTGACTTACTGTATCCAACCCCAGGAAACCTTGGCCTTCCTCCCTCCCTCCACGGTTAATTCCACTATCATGGTTGTTGCTGACAGGATCTGCTCTTTTTATCCCACAGCCCAAATGACCAACAACAAGTCAAACAACCAGCGTGATTAATCATCGTGTTTTCTGCCTCCATGGACCACCATGTGATATTGTTTCTAATCGGGGCCACCAATGTGCGTCACGGCTCTGCTCTCTAGTGGGCAACACGACAGCAACCTCTGGTTTCCATCCGCAATCTATAGTCCAAGCTGAGAGAGCAAGGATAGGTCAGGTACATCATGTTAAAGAAGGTATCGTCATGGGATCTTCCTCTCAGTGTTACCATTTTGTGTAAAATTAGTTTGATAATAATAAAGTTGAACTTTTATTTAAATTCTATAAAAGAAATTGACCTAAATGAGCTCAAATTTGACTTTCATTCTCCATGACTGAGCCAAGATGAATGTTGAAAAGAAAAGAATAAACCTTTTGGCTAACAAAAAAAATGATAAAACAAGAAACAAGTCTAGGAGTCAATCACATCTACTGAACAAACCTGAAGAAGGCAATGCCAAAACGCTTAGGCGTATGTCTATTGTGATGTGAGCCAATTAAACAAATGAAATGTTGGAAATCTGGGATGAGCTACCCTATCACAATTTTTATGCTCATTGGATATTGGGTCTAGCACTCCACCGTGAATCTCGTTGCTAAAGCACAACTTCAGTGAGAAGGAAGTTTTTATCCCCGGCCCACTCCCCGCTTTCGGCTGTGGCGGTGGTCGTTTTAGCAGACTTTTGCAGCTTCTTACCTGGCTTTAGTCACATTGCTGCTGTTTACAATTTGGTTTTATCAACAATTTTAATCTGTTCTGGGAACACTCATCTATGTTTAAACATGTCGGACTCCATCCAAATCGAGCAGGCTTACAAAGGTTCGCTGTAAACGTGTTTTATTCCAGCCTCTCCAACTCCAGCCTGTGCTATGGGCCTCGGCACACATGTGCCGACACTAATTGACATCCACAGGGGCAGAGTGCTTTCAGTTTTGGCACCTCAGCAACCTAAGGAGCTTTTAAAAGCACCCATTTTTAATTACCTATTTTATGTAGGCTAATAGCAGGTCTCATGCTCCCTGTGCTTTTAATAGCCATGTTTCTAATACTCATATCGGACGATGCAAATCCTATTTCGGCCACTCTCGTAACTTCGGTCTGCTCAATATAAGGTCTCCTCTCCAATAAACATTTTATTTGCTAGGATTTTATCACCTCTCTGTTTAATGTTGGTGACTCTATCCTCCTGATAGAATCCTCACCCCACAGGTTGTCTGGTAGAGGGAGATACTTCCAGTGGTTAACACATCAATTGCTCACTCATCTCCATGGGTGACTTGTTATCCTTTGAGTCACCGTGTTTCACTATCAGAGGGAATCTTCATACTGCATTTTAATTTGCAGACCCCCTAAGTCTGGCTTTCTTGAACAGGTCTCTGAACTCTCTATGGTAATACCCAGCTGTGATAGAGTTCTGATTGTGGGAGATTTTCATATACATCTTGTCCTTTCACATGATGTTAGTGAATCAGACATTTGTGGTACAAAATAATCTAAGCCAAACCTTGTATGCTCTCGGATTGTTAAAACCTCCTCTCTGGCCAACTTCACAGACGCTCCCCTGTCATCCTCAGTTGACATTGGCTCAAGTCAAATAATTGTAATAATACCTGCGCCCAGATCCTGGACAAAATTGCACCATATAAGCTCCATAAAGTTTTCCTGCCTCGGCTAACTGACAGGATACGTCCCCTAAAGAGGGACCGTCACAACTTTAGGGTTTTGTTCAATGTAATTAACTGTGTCACATGGCTCCTCCAAGTCAGTATGGACCTCCCCTGAGAAATGGGGAGACATTTTAACCTTCTTTGTCAACAAAGTTACTAGCAAAAGAAAATATATCCCCCCTCCTGCACAAGACACAATTTCTTTTAAAACCATTGCCATCTTTGAGTCCTTTGACACACTATCTATTGACTTAATCACTGAGGTGATTAATAAAATGAAGCCCTCTTTGTGGTGCGCTCTACATCCTGCCTGTGAGGTTTCTAAAGAAAGCATATGGATCGGTCAGCTCTTATATTCTCTCCATAATTAGCGTTTCATTATTGACTGGTTCTGTCCATGCTTCTTTTAAGAATGCAATTGCTCAACCTCTTTACAAACCCTCTTCAGACCCATAATCCCTGGATAATGTCAGACCAATTACCCAACTGCCCTTTCTCTCTAAGGTTCTGGAAAAAGTTTTCTCTGAACAATTGATTGCTTTTTTAAAAGAATCAGACTCTTTCAGTTTTAGTTTTGTTCGATATAAGTGCCGCATTTGATACCGTTGACCATTCTATTTTATAGGAATGTCTCAAGCATTTGGTTGGCATCTCTGGTTCAAAAGTGGTTTTATTCCTATATACAAGATAGATCTTTTAGTGTAGCCATTGGCAGCTCACAGTCATCCTCTGTGAAGATGACCTGCTTGTTCTCACTCTACATATTTCCCCTGGGGCACATCATCCGAAGGCATAATGTGAGATTCCATTTCTACGCAGATGACACTCAATTGTACCTGTCTTTTAACCACAATGATATTTATCAAATTAATACACTTAATAACTGCATCCTTGATCTCAAATGCTGGATGGACCAGTTTCGTTCCTCGAAACGTAATTGACGATTCAGTTTCGTTGTATGGGAACCAGTGGGCAACTCTGGGGTCTGAAAAGTGAAGCCAATACAGAAGTGCCTTAAACTTGCATTCTTTCAAACAGCCAGCATGGGCGACTCCTCTGGTTTCAAAAAGAAGTCTGATTGTTTAGAAGTCTATGAGAAAATGAGCCTACTTCTCAGTTGATTCATTACCTCAGTAAACGTTGTAAACATGAGTTTATGGTCTCAATCGCTAGTTTCAAGTCTTCTTCAATACAGCATGATGTTGATTTAGTAAATTATGGTCCTATTTGGAGTAAAATAGACAATAAAGCAGGGTATTCTTTATGGCGTGGCTACCTTGAGATTGCAAGGTCGCTTCCACAGCGTTGTCCGGTCTGGGAGTTGTCCCATTTTTCATCTTTCAACTTTAACCTTTTCACAGTGTGTTTTCAGTTCATGAAAGTTAATTGTAACATTTTGGTAGCCTGAAAAACGTGTTATTCAGCATTCGGTTGTACTTAGCTCCACCTTCTCGTGTCACTTCTGGTTGCAAATAACTAAGATGGCAACAGCCAAAAAAACAAGATGGCAATGGCCAAAATGTCGAACTGTAGGCTACTAAACAGCAGTCCACAAACCAATGAGTGACGTCTCAGTGACTACGTCTACTTCTTATATAAAGTTAATGATGGGAAAGTAATTTTTAGGAGACCAGGCTGGTGCTCTGGTGATGGCGTTTCCATGATAGCTTTATACATCAATCATATCAGCTCCGGTATCCAATAAAAGGATGCGTTTGTCCAATGAAAGACTTCCACTTAGGAATCCTCTTTACTCCTCAGTCCTCAGGGTAGGATTAGGAGAACTGAAATGTTCTTTTGATGGTGGACTTCAATCAAAAATCAGGACACATGGAAGCCTACTCATCCCTACCCAAATTTCACAAAACATCATGGATAATAAGCTTGCATTTACTATAACCACAAGCTGATGCTGTATTAAATCAGATTTTTTCTAAAGCAAACACTTGATTTATCCACCAGTCTTTATACATAGCTCCAGATTCAGCTGCAGCTTTGCTATAACTATATCTATTTGTCTGAGGATGATTTATGACTCTGTTGTAATGACATTATTTATCTGCTGAAATGAGAGCAGCAACACCCTAATATTTTGCTATCGAACCGGGCCTGTCAACACAGTTTATTAAATGTTATGTACCCGACTCTTATCATTGTCAGTGTGTAACAGTTAACACCATGTTCTGCTTATCACACTTTGTCACATCAAAATAAAAAAAAGTGTCTGTTTCCCTCTGGTTGTATTTCGATCGTTGCTGGCGGTCGGTTCATTAAAGGTAACATCGTACCTGTGACATAAATACACTGATAACTGTTGACTTACATTGTCAGTGTGTTTTTTTACTCTACACCTCCTCTTAAATAGTATGACTCATCACCTACTAAAAGGTATGACTCATCACATAGCTCATTATTACACCTGCTCTTCTTCTTTAGTTGTACTGTGCATTGGTTAAAGTGTTGAAAAGTTCCCTTTATTTGCTAGTTTTTCCAATTTACAGAGAAAAAAACTGACTTAATTTACTTTATTTTGCACCTGTGGAAACTTAAAGACCCTTCATGTAGTCCTCAGCAGCATAGCAAGTTAAATACTGGTGCAGCACACACTGCTTAAGCCATTTCTGATCCTGCGGTTATGTCTAAATATAAGGGCTGTCAATCGATTGAACTATTTAATCGTGATTAATCGCATGATTGTCCATAGTTAATCGTGATTAATTACACATTTTTTATCTGTTCAAAATGTACCTTAAAGGGAGATTTGTCAAGTATTTAATACTCTTATCAACATGGGAGTGGGCAAATATGCTTTATGTTTTATGCAAATTTATGTATATATTTATAATTGGAAATCACCACAAAACAATGACAGATGTTGTCCAGAAACCCTCACAGGTACTGCATTTAGCATAACAAATATGCTCAAATCATAACATGGCAAACTGTAGCCCAACTAGGCAACAACAGCTGTCAGTGTGTCAGTGTGCTGACTTGACTATGACTTGGCCCAAACTGCATGTGATCATCATAAAGTGGGCATGTCTGTAAAGGGGAGACTCGTTGGTACCCATAGAACCCATTTTCATTCACATATCTTGAGGTCAGAGGTCAATGGACCTCTTTGAAAATGGCTATGCCAGTTTTTCCTCTCCAAAATTTAGCGTAAGTTTGGAGCATTATTTAGCCTCCTTCTTGACAAGCTAGTATGACATGGCCAATGGGTTTCTTAGGTTTTTTAGTTTCATATGATGCCAGTATCTTCACTCTAGCTTTATAACTGACCTCGCTGCAACCTAAAAGCCGCAAGTTGCATTAATGCATTAAAGGATTTAGTGGCGTTAAAACCAATTTGCATTGACAGCCCTACTACATATTACATTGAAATGCTGTTTTTTGTTTGCTGATATTTATGATGATTTTAAAGAATGTGAAGCTTTTAATTTAAAATCCAATAAACTCATGCATCGTGCTGCAGTTCAACTGTATGTATTTTCTGCATGAATGTCCAAGTCTTTGTCACTCTGCTCATGCCGCTGTATATGTGGCATGGGTGTTTCATGTGCATGTGTGGGAGGGCAGTATTCTGCTAGTGTGACATTATTATCCTATTATATAATTAGTCTTTATTTATAGCGTGTTGTCGGATAATATCACAAGCATACATCTGTGAGCAGTGGAGCAAACCACATGAGTCACTACAAGGGCAAAGGTAGTGCTACTACGTACAAAATCCTCTTAGATTGAGTCAAACAAATATCAACCATTCATTGCTGTTAGGAAAATGTGCCAGAAAATGAAAATCGAATCATTTATATTTCTGTATTTATAATCATAGGGTATTAAAAATATGTTTTTTAATTCTAACCTTCTCTCAGCCATGTAATAGGATTGCTGGTACACTGATAAACTATACAGATGAGCTAGTTAAAGCCCCTGTCAGAACCAATTGCGTCTGAAAAAAGCAGTGTCCCCGGGTGCTGCCTTCTCACCGCTGTCCTGTCATCTGCGGCTCTCTGCCTGAGGCACAACAGATCAAGGCTCTGGCACTGGTCGAGTGTGGCCAACCCCCCGGAAATGTGATGTCTCAAGAGGTCAAGCTGAAACAGAAGGCAGCGCACAAGCTCTTGTCACAAACCCAAACCTAAAAGAATAATTTCTGTCTGATCAACTTTGTGTTATTATGTCATTCGGGGTTGCTGATGTTATTTAGATCTTCTCTAATTGGGCTGTTAAATCTGTCACCACCAATAACTATCTGTTAAGTTGTCCTTTAATCCAGATCTAGTCCTCTTTATTTAGATTGCCAGCCCTACAAACGCAAAAGTCTGTCATTGAGTGACTGACTGAGTGATGAAGTTACAGAATTGGTCAGCTGAGTGTTGAATTTCCTCATCTGCTGTTGCTCTTTCAAAATGAAAAGGCGGGAACAGTCCTTTGTTTACGTTTTCAGAGGGGCGTGTCAATGGTTCCACTCACCTACACGAGTGATCACCTCTCTTCCCAGCATTGGACACAAGGCAATAGGCACCTGATTGGACGAACGCTTTCCCTCGTGGGAAAGAGTATCAATACACATTCTTTGCTCGTGGGCAGCTGCTCCCAGCTTTCAAATCGGAAGCAACATGGCGGTTGGTTTGGTTTGAGAAATAAGCCATGCAGTTGCTAAATCTGTCTTTATTTTGGATCGACAACGGTTAGTTTAAAAGTTTATAGGGAGTTTCCTGAGGCGTAGAGCTGTACTGGCAGGTGATTGGTGAAGGCAGAGTGTGTGGCAGTCACCGCGGTGTCTCCAGTGTACCTTTTTTTGTTTACTGCAACGAGTTTAGTCACAAAAACTACTTGAAAACTAAAATCGTACCTGGTGATATATGCACAGTATTAGAAAATAGTATTGAAAACTACTGACGGTCTCTTCTGCCATTTTTTTTAATTCAATATGATGTTATCTTTGATTTCTACAACTGATGATGATAATTTCATCAGCTGCAGAGCGCTCCGAGCAACACATATCCGTATACATGACAACTATTTGTGTAACAATTTAGCCACATAGTCACTGACTGAACATACACAGCTGCCATACACACGGTTTTGACCGAGTCTTGTTGTGATATGAATGTCAGAACTTTGTATCAGCAAAGCACCATTTGTATGTTTGAGCCGTCATGAACTTGAATGTGTTGTTTCAGATCGTGGGAATTGATGCATGCATTGCCCACCTGCTCTGTGTTGCACATGCAGCGTGAACAGATTCTAATCTGAAAATCTCCATCTGTTTTAATAGATGATACATTAGCCAGTTTGACTTTGATGTGAATCTCTCCAGCTGGAAAAAAATACAATATACAAACATTTCTCAGTGTTTTTACACATGTGGGCTTTGGAGGAAATTAATCTACAAACAGGCCATAAAGTAGAAACACAATATCATTTGTTTAAGATTAATGGTTTGTAGAACAAGTGGTCTCTTACAGTATATAGGCAAATCTCCAGTAGGCCAATAGAGTGCTTCTAAATGAATGATCCTAAAACCTGGAAATTAGTTAACATTCTTGCTCTTCCGGTTCCCTCGTCTGGAAGTCAATGGGTTTTTAGTTAGATGCCTGAAATAAGGTCTGTGATTAACACAAGCTTAAGATATTTTAAAGTTTTGTTGTACAACATAAAATACCTCAATAAATATCCCACTCGTGAATTTTGAAGCCTTTATGTATCTTAAAAAAGGCGGCTGCTAACAAGTGGCTAAATGAGCTAAATTCGTTTATAGCCTAACGTTAGGTTTTTACTTCTGGCGATTGCATTTACACTTAAAAAATCATAAAAAATGGTGTTCATTTGTGGAGATTATTTTATGGAACAAAACGTGTAAGTACCATGAACGTTTGTTTGCCACAGAGCTTAATTTCTACAATAATCCAAAACCCAGTGGAAAGATCCCATTGGATTTTTGTCAAGGGAACCAGGGCGATGCTGACTTCCTGGTTGGCCTACAAAAATACGTCATCCCTGGAGCACTTTATTCCTACTAAAAAGTGGTGGTTATTATTGGTTTAATAGGGAATTGTTGTAACAAAGCAGGCTTTTCATTAAATTAGCCATTCACTTTCTGCTTGAATGTACATCAGTGTTCTGCTGTGGTATTTGGCTGCCGGCAAACCTGCATACTTTCATGATTCAACACATGCTGTTTCCTCTGAGGCCCTCCAAAGACATATGCCGGCCAAATAACATGCATGGTCTAATTAGTTTACTGTCCCTGGGCTCACCCCAGCCAGATACATTTGGCTTGACATGGAACATGCTGTGGCAACAAGTGCACTGAGTTTTAAGGCTCGAAATACCCCCAACACAACATTATGCATCAGAACTGTGTGGAAATATGACGAATATGCAACTGACATAGATTTCTAACACTAGCAGAGGCCTGATTTCTCTGTGTTTATCCCAATCAGTTTATTTTTCACCTGACCTTTTTCTCTTCACTCTGCCGTCTCCCTTTCACACACACAGGCTTCACACATTATTAGGTGCACAAGTCCCTGGAAAACACTATTTTGTACTGAGCGGATTATCTCGGTACAGATCTAAACCGAACACACACACGCATACACAAAATGCCCATGTTGGCTAGCCGGCCCACCCTCCCTGCATCATGTGTGAAGCGGATTTGTCCTCCTGGCAGAAATGAGATCAGTTTTGTCGTGGTTGCATCCAGAAAAAATTATCTTCCTATAATGTTTCCTGTTGCTCGCTTGTCCTGCTCTCGTCATTAGAAACGAATCACATGTGATGAAAGTTGCATTTCCTTTGTTAGAGGGATTCATAATAGTCAAGAGAAGCATGATGTAGCTACTAACATGTCACAGAGAGTGCCCACGCACTTTGTGATCACACTTGATGTGCAGATTTGTAGTCAGTAGAGCATGTATTACTGTATAATTGGTGCACACAATGTAGAAAATTGACCATTAGAGCAGTACTGTGTGTCAACGACTGCACTTAGTATTTAAACTTTGCTCCAGATTTATGCAGCTAATAAGTTAAGAGGAGACCTTTCTATCACCTCTAACATTCTCTGTGTCAGAGTAATTGTCTGTCCTACAATGCACAATTCTGAGGTTTGCTAAAAGAACAAAAGTTGAAAAAGAAAAAGTTAGCCATTTTCATATTGCTTGGGTATTTTACTGTGGAAGAACTTTTCAGTAATTACCTAGAAAACGCTAGTGTGGACACAACATGTTTCCACATTTATCCTCCTCAGTGTGGATGTACCGTACTATCAGAAGGACCCAGCAGCATCTGCACTTCGTGTTAGTGACCAGTAATTAAATTTATTGTATCTTCTATAATAGGTCTTTAACATGCACATGATTGAAGTGTGCAATCTGGTTAACTCTGTGCACGCATGAACACACATACAGTCACTTGTAATCAGCTGGTCACATTTGCTAAACAGCGAGGCATCTTATTCAAATAATGAGATGGTTTATTATCGCTAGCAATTAAATCTAAGAGGATGCTGAGGGCTAATGTGAGCCATACCTCCCTTTATTCAGCTCTAAATGAAAGGGCTTCTGTGGCCTGTATAGCTCATTAACCGGCTTCTCGGAGGCAATTATGTGACAACAAATAACCTGCTGTGTGGATAAAATGCAACATCCTCAGATTTAGAAGTATACAGTGCTCAATTCTATAACCTCAGGTGATGTTTTTGTGCATTTTTAAGATGCCTGCAGCCACATGTAGAGTACATAGTGTTACAGAATAAATGTATAAAAGTCATTTGTTAACAACAATGAGGTTAATGTACTCAAACAGGCAGCAATTTAACTCAGTTCAGCAAAGAACAATGGGCCTGAAAATGCTTACATATTGTACACTATTACACAGCATGCTTTGCCCTACAATGAACACTGTCTACACCCATATACAAATATTCTGTCAGCCTGCAGCTTATTCAAAGCCAGATAACGACGTGGTCCAGATAAGACATAACTTATAATATTATCGAGTGTGTCTGCTGTGAATAATAATGTTTGCTTTCATTCACGTCTCTCTTCCATCACTTTTATCTTGTTGCTTGTGCAGTTTCTAAAACATTGCTGTTTGTGCATGAATTCAAACTTTCAAATGTTATCAGTCACAAGCAAAAACTTCAGGACAAACATAGAGCCGTAATCGTGTTTTGTTGCACAAAATACTGCAAGCACGCTCCCACACGTCACTAGCAGCCTGGACCTCTCTTACACCGTCATCACTTTTTAGGGCCCAAGCCAGTCGTCGATCCGGACTTTCGTAATGGCCAAACGGCGGTACTGCAACTTCCGTGTCAGTCACGTGATGCATTGGGCCCAAAAAGACTTTTTCCCATACACCGACATTGGGAAAGAGACATCTGTAACTCAGCGGATAATTTTTTTGCCGGTGAATCAACTTCCCAGTACGAACACTCTAATAGTCCTTATTTAAATCAATACGTTAAATTGTAAACGTAATAGCTGAATACAGAGTTATTTCCCTTCCTCCGTTCATGTGAGTGAAACCCAGACCGAGGCTGGAGCGCAAGCCTCGACGACGGCGTGACATTGGGACCCCGTGACCAAGTCATGTGACCGAGCGGACGCTACTCCGCCAATCATCACAGACGCTACTCTGCCAAGATCCGGGTACTTTTCCAGACGGAAGTCGAGCCATTTAGGCTTCATGCGCCAATGAGCAACTCTCATAGGAATGAACGGGGCCCCGCCTCCATCGCTGTATCCAGTTCTTTTAATACATCCATGGCCCGAGCACTGACCGAAGGTTGGCGAAGGCCCTATTGTAATTGGTCTGTTTATTTGTATAATTTCTTACAGACTGAAAAAAATGTAATTTCAGCATTAAACAGATGTCATGAACATTATGTTAAATTGAAAGATAATGAGTATTTTTGGGACAAAAAGTAATGACCTGCTGCTGCTTAAGCTGTTTTCATCAAAAACTGCCAGGAAAAAAATTGGAATCGATTGACAGCAGCAATTGAGCTCTCAGTTTCTGCTGTTAAAGTTAATTTTAATGGACATTGTTAGCTGATTGAGCATATAAACAATTTGTGAGGCAGGAAGCTCTCCTGATTGAATCATTAGAACAAATTATCTGTTGAACAATTTGTTCGGGAAAAGAATCTGATTGATTGAAAATGATGCTGTTGCTTTTAGACTCAACTGTGAACTGTGTTGAGATATAAAGGACATTTTGGAAAACTATATCTTTAAATGTTTGTTTCACCTGCACAGTTGTAGTTTGACCGTTATAGAACTTGTAGAGCGTGTATCAGTCATTTTGGATATCGGATCACTTTGGACCTTGAATATAGTACACTCCTTTCTCACGTCTCTGAAGCGAACGTTTATGTGTCTACTGTTGAATTCAGTTCCATTTGACACACCAAACACAATAACTTGTTTAATGTTAAAATTGAATTATCTAGTAGACTCTTTGGTTTGTGTTGAGAAAAAAAGAAAGTTACTGTCAAAAGTAAACTTCCAAATACAAATTTAGGGGGATGATGAAAATATATCCACCACAGCTTAATGAGACTAACTCTGCAGCAGCAGCATTTTTCCTCTAACCTTACTCCTAAATTGAGACTATGGGTTTTGAATTGCTCCCCAGTGCTCTCCACTGAGTTTGCAATAATCTGTCAGGATGAATTACTACCTTTTACATTTGGACTCAGTGGGCCAGGTTTTTCCGATTTCAGCCTCCTAGTTTGACGTCATTGCCCACCAAAACATCCAAATGTCAACATCTGCTCTCGGAGGTTTGGAAATGTTGGTTGCACATTGTACTCGGGGAGAGGCTGGAGGAATTTCTAACTTTCAACAACCATATTAAACATGTTTAAACTTTGATTGTTGTATGTCACGACACAGGCAAAAACATTGTTTTTCATGCGCAGGTCAATTTTGAGAGTTTGGGATATTTTGCTTTGTCTTCTTTCAGATTAGTGGAAAGAAAACATCCAAAATACACATTTAAGTGTTTATTTTACTACTTTATCTATTTGCGTTTCTCCTAAATTCACCAAAAGTTAGAATCAGATAATGCCTCATTTGGTGATTTTTTTTGTCTTTTGCTTTAGAAAACTTGTAACACAAAAGAGATCACTGTCTTAATTTAAGTAATCAACTGGGGAAGTTTCATGGTGATATCTATTAGTTAGCATCTTTACCCTATTCACCTGTAGTGTCTCCACTTAAAACACAGTAACGTAGCTCATGGCTTTACAAACTGAATTGTTTAATTATCTTTTACAATTTATATTTTTTATGCTCTGAAATTATCAGCAGAGCTTTTTAATCTCAGATCTTGTGGCATCTTAAAGTCATTTTGTACGAGCAATTTTTGTGTATTAAGTTGTTGTTGTGTTTTCTGGACTGAACAACAGATGTATTCTAACAGTCAAAGACAGTTTGAAAAGTGTTTATTTTCATTTTACAAGTCAAACTCATATATACCCAAGACTTCAGATCAGTCAAAGAAATTGCTGATTGTATCTTCGTAGTGACCGTGAAAACGGTAATATGAGCTTTATCCGAGTTTTTCCTGAAAAACAGGATTATGTGATTATTGGAACTGAACAGGAGGATGGTATATGGTGGTACAGGGTGAAAATATTTCTTCCTCCAAACCCCCTTTGGAGGAAGAAATATGGCAGAAAAAAAATTGAGAATCACTGCACTATAGGAGCAAACAATGAGCACTTTATGTGGTTTGTAAGCACAGGATGATGCTCAGAGCGAAGCTGTTTCTTTCTGTTATTTGCTGTCAGTGATGTGTTGTATCTAAAGGTCTTCTCCCTTCTCTCTCAGGTGGCATCCCCTTCGTCCTGACCGGAGAGCTGTTTGAACAGTCCTACAGACCTGCCGCCTTCATGATCGCTGGCACAGTTAACTGGCTGTCCAACTTTGCTGTGGGCCTCCTGTTCCCATTTATTCAAGTAAGTCACCTCATCTAAATGTGTGCATGTGTTTCACACTGCCTCTGGGTCGGGGTCAGGTTTTGGAGCTCAGTCAGTTCAGGGTTACTCTATCAGAGATTGTGAGTTTGTAAAGAATGATGCTGAGAACATCTCAGTCACAACAGCAACTCCGTAACAACAGTTACAATTTCAATAGAGACAAGTGACACTTTTCTAAAACTAGAAGGGCACTCAGAGAGCGCAAACCTCCGCTGTAGCTGTTTCATAAGTGAAAAATACTGTGTGCAACTGCCCCATGATTTGGATTCACTCCAAAATGTAATGGGTTATTTTTCCGGCCCATGCTACACCCTTCCACCAAGTTTCATGAAAATCAGGCCAGTACTTTTTCCATAATCCTGTTGACAATCAAACCAACAAACCAAACTGAAAACATAATGAAGGGTTACTCACAATAAGTCATGAAATGATTGTCAGCTAAACCAAACGAACACCTACTATGTCTGTCACCTCAGCCTTTGGCAGTCCATTAAAGTTGTCAGCCCCTCATTAATCCCTGGAGTGGCCGCCTGTCACACCATGCTGTCGAGTGGTTGTTCTTCACCAGCACCTCCACCTCCTGGCTGGACTCTCATTAGTCGACATACTGGCTATTTGATATTTCTGTAGTCCTATCACATAAAATTGTGTATTATATATTCTAATTATATGCATGCTGAGCTCTAATGGTTGTCCTTGGGAGGGTCAGTGACAAATTTACAAGCTTTTCACAATAATGGCATTAATGATCAGAGTGTTCCTGAGTGAACATGAGCTGTACTTTTTGTTCCTTTTTTAGCAAATGGAATATCAATACGGGATTATAGAGACAAGCTGTTACCGATGCTCTTCAATGGATCGTACTCTACTTGTTAACCTAACTGTAATAGAAATGCTCTGTGTCCTCCTCATGGAAATACCTCTCCCTTTACTGTGAGATAGTGTGATCTCCAAAAGCTGCTAAGCCACAAAGGGTGTTCCACCGGGCATCTTGCTTTTATTACCCAACAATGATTATGAAGCACAGTTTTTATTCCCCTTGTTAATGTGACAGTCTGTGAGATTTTCACCTTGTACTTATAAGATATTGGCAGTCAAACATACTGTAAAGGGGCACTCTATGCATTTTATGTTCAGTTTAGTCATCTTGAGAGTAGGGATGTCACAATACCAGAAATTTAGTAGCCGATACCAATACTAGTGAAATTCCACGATTCTCGATATCATGGTAAAAAACAACGTACTTCAACATGCAAATTTATTATTAGTCCCTGATGAACTGCCTCAAGCTTCTCACCAAAAACGAACTTTTACAAGATTACATTTGAACACATCATAATAACGTTATAATGTGCCTTTCGCCAAATACTCATATTTACTGAACTGTAGCTCAATGCAACCTCCTTACGTTAGCAGTTAGTTCTGTTATTAAGCCAAGCAGGACTGTGTCCATCGGCTGTCGATTTCAACACGGATTTGCTGTTCACAATGTAGCATTATCGGGGACATTTTCTATTGTGGCTCTGGAGTGAGTTTTACAAAGTTTAGAAAATAAACCCTGGTGATGTCATTATTGTTATTACCATTGAGGTGCATTAAGGCACAGTCAGACATGCGCAAAATTAACATTCCCCTCCCGTTCTCTTCCATTCTATGCAAGCGAAAGGGGCGAAAAAAACATTCCCTTCCGGTTGCGAAGAAGCTTTGCCCATATTAGGGAAATAAAGTCAGGATGTTGTGGCCTCTGCTGCTTCAATTTTGACTTTTTCTTTTTCAAATCCATCTCTTATTGGACCTATGGTAACTTAGGCCCTGTTCAGACCTGGTATTAAGATGCGTCCTCAGTGATCGGATCACAAGTAGACAGCTTTAAGTACGTCTGTTCACACCTGGCATTAGAATACGTCTCCACATGCGTCTTGAGTGGCCACTTGTGAGCCAATCTCACTTCCCCGCTCTATATGCAAATAAACACGCAGTAAACACATGGCTAGTACAGCAGATGTTGTGACGTAATACTACAGGAATGCACATAATAATATCGTGAATTACGTTTTATTAACATTTTTATAACATCAAAATATAAGGTTATTAGACCGGCGGTCCCCGGGGACCTCCACGCCTCTTGCACCGCTGCCTTTGCCAGACAACAGCGTAGTACAGAGCTTCAGAGAGCCGGGGGAGGAGAGAGAGCAAGTGGGCGGGCGAGTGTCAGCTCCACGCAAAGCAGCGGAACAAAAACACCGACACATCTCCGACAGTATGATAATAAGGCACTTCCTGTTTCCAGTCTGATAGTCTGTACACATGTAGCCTCTAGATAAGGTATATTTTAATAAAATACAGATGTACCGAGAGAATACAGTAGAGCACAGAGGCCGTTTCCATGCTGTGAGGCAGACGAGCTCTCGCCTGTCTTTTCACCTGAGGGGCGCGCTGATCCCCCGGATCCCAGCAGGACATCAGTAGAGTAGGCGGTCCTCTGAATGTGGTCTGAAAGATTCAATCTCAGTGCGTCCTCAATGCGTCTTGAGTGCGTTCACACCTGTACTTAGAGCTGTCCACTTGTGATCCGATCACTGAGGATGCATGTTAATACCAGGTCTGAACAGGACCTTATTGGAAGTGTAATGCTAAATCACTGAAGTCTTGAACTTCGTCTACATCATGTTACAAGTTTACATGTTTCAGATGCGTTTTTTAAGTCCGTTTTTTTAACCTCTTATGCAGATTGATTTAGGTACATGATTTTGTATTTGGCTGTGAGCTGTGTCAGAGTGCCCAGCAGTATTGAACAGCTCCAGCATGGACACCGACTTTTGAGATGCTGACATGCTGCTTTCGCTGCTCGGCCTTGTAAGCGAGGTGTTATGGGTGAAACTTGAGACATGACAGGAGAGCTGAATATTAAGTATTAGACACAGAAGCACTTCCAAAGCCTTGAAGTTGTTGGTTGCTATCAAAATAATAGAGTTGTTGTTTATTTCGGTTTAAATAAGGAGGTGTTCAGGTGTTTTTCCAGCCAGTACAGATACCTGTGGACAGGAAAAAAAACATTATCATGTTGTTAGCTTTTCAAAAAGACTTGATAAAAGAAACTTTTCTATAAGATAACACACTGAACAATAAAAAGCAGTGATACGGAGGATAACACGGTGGTGGGCCAGACGTTGGTCTTCTATTGTAGAATCCTTTAATGCTCCTTTTTTGGTATTAAATTGCTTAAATGGGCAATTTTTGAAGTGCTTCATATGGGACCTGAGAGATAACTCCACTTTAACGAGGGTAAATGTGTTCTTTTTTTTAAATAAGCAAATACAACAGTTTCAGACAGAAGAGCCCATTAGTGTCTGACACTGGAATGTTTTTCGTGGAAACTGCAGGGTCCTCTTTCAACTTCTAAAACCTGACTGTTGCTCGAAGCGGCTCTGCATCACTGCCTCCTCTCATTTTACCTCCTCTGCTTCTTTCCCTCTCGCTTTCTTTGGCCCCACACAGCTTATTGTTTTCTCTTTCTCTGACTCTTACTTCCACTCTCATTCTTATACCTTAAACTTTAGTGGGTCTTTTTTCCATTTTACAATTTCTTCACTGAAGCACCTTCCTAAGAAAACACAGTGTTTGTACAACTTAGAATTGGGTTTGGTGGTGTTCGAGGTTATTGGTACCTTGGTACCTGTTTTGGCCACTTGATGGATTGGTTGAATATTGTTTCAAGTTCAAGTTTCAAGTCTTTGTTGGTCAAATGTGCAGCAATTACGTTGGCAATCAAGTTCTTGTTCTCAGGCTCCCTCCAGCAGCACTACTACAAAATGTATAAAAGACAAACTTGCAAGTAAAAATGAGAATTCAAGACATAAAACCTGAAACAGTGCAGAGGTCGAACTATAGGAATAAAATACAGGGGCTTTGTCTGAAATCGCATACTATGCACTACATACCCAATATGTATACTATGATTCAACTTTTGTGTCAATAAACAGTAGTATGTATCTTTTTGGACGCACTGAGCAGGAATACATCGTCACTTCCTGAGAGCCTTCTTGCCGGTTGGAGACGTGTAACCATGGTAACCCGTGCCAACCTCATGTGACCAAAACGAGAATTTGTGAGAATCAAAATGTAAACTAATTTAAAATATATATTACACCTAGCAAAGTGAAATCTTATACTTACAGTTAAATTGAAGCGTTGTTGACATTACAAAGCTGTCCGTCGACGTCTGTTATGAATGTTGTCGTCACTACCACATTAGGAATGTCACGGCGAGGACATTTTCCCACCAGTTAATGAACTTTTGACAACACCGATGTTACCGATTACACCGGACATTTTACAAGAAAAGATGATGCTCACTGCTGCGTGGCCACAGGTTTCCACCTGTGACCGCTCCGTCCTCTGATTACTTCATTAACATTATGGTTCCCATATAGCATTGGGTTTAAATCTGAAGTATTGCCAAATAGGTGCTTTTGCTTTTCGCTTTGACACCAAATCCTCCGCCATCATCTTGTCTGTCAACTCTCTCTCTCATCCCGTGTGTGTGAAATCTGACTCCTGCTTCTCTGTGCTGAGACTCCGTACGGAGCAGACACTTTCACTTTCAGTTTGTAGCATCCGGCTGTGTATTGATAAAACGCCACTGACACGCTTAAATTAACTAAATGGATTTTATTTCTATTAAAAAAAAACATTTTAAATGACGCTGGGGGCGATGGGCAAGTAATGTAATCGGTGTGTGCCCGACCACCGTGTAACACTGGTAATACCAACTACCGCGGCCTATACCTCATTGCATTGTGGGATATTTATGCCGCCGTAGTGTCCAACGTTAGCACACTGTAATATTTCACTGGAAATCGTATGCAATTCACAAACTATTGGTTTCATACTAAGGTTTCAGACATACTAAAAAATCTCACATACTGTTTTAGCGTACTAAATAGCATGTTAGTGTGGAATTTCAGATGCAACCAATATATTTAGAATAATATAATATAAAATCTAATACTGTGGTACAATGACTAAACTGTAGATGTGAATTTAGATGTAAACTACTGTGTGTGCAGCTATAAACGGGTAGTAGATATAGTATAAAGGTAAAGTGTACCAGAGTGGTGTGAGTAAAGTGTCAAGTGATGAGTTCAAGAGCTCAAGAGTTGAGCAGTCTTATGGCCTGTGGGATGCAGCTGTCTCTGAGCCTGATGGTGCGGTACCGTCTGCCAGACGGAAGCAGGAGTTTGTGGCTGCGGTGATTGGGTTCTTTGATGATCCTATTTGCCTTCTTCCTGCACCGCTGGGTCTAGAGGTTTTCACTTTTCATTCAGACAGTTCACTCATCTGTGAACATGTGTCTGAAATCACTTCCAGTTACCTGCACTCAAAAATTCCTACAGCAGAGCGCAAGAAAAGTAGTTCCCGTAGCACGTAAACTACTTTCTGCTGATAAAGTGTTTCACCTTTTATAGAAAATGACCATTGTGTGACCATGCGTGTCTCACCTTAGAGATTCTGATGTTTCATAAGTGTCCCAAATTTCAGTTTTACCGCTTACTATGGAGTGAACTATTCAGTCTCTATTACTGTTTGTACAAGGGAGTAGTGAACCAGTAAATTTCCCAACTTCAGTTCTTCAGGTCGTGTGCCGCTGTGTGGAGGAGTGATAATAGAAAATGATACATAGGAGGGCAGCAAAGTGAAATTTGGGAAATGGCATTTTAGATAAATTAACTTTGGGGCGAAAGATATGAAAGTTCAAACCACTTTGTGTCTTGGTGTTTTAAGTTAAGTTTAAGTCTGAGGGCTCCATTAGATCCAAATACTGCAGATGATGAACACTAAATATTGGTATTAGTTTTATAAGGAAATTAGTATAGTCGCTGCATTTTAAAGCAAAAGAGGTATAATATTTTTACCAGATTCTAATACAGTAAATTGTGTATGTTAGTTATCCGTAGCCACTAACTGTTCATTTGTATTTACATAATAGCTTATAGGATTTAGGATCAGTTTGTTAAGTGTATTAATTTAGCAGCATAGTTCTCTTCTCAAGTGAGAAAAACTCAAATATTACAGAAAATGTGCCAAGAAGCATCAATATACATGACATATCTCTGTCATCCCCTTATTTCATTTCCTCCTTCTAAATCCCAGAAGAAGCGAAAGTACATGAGGTAAACATGAAAGACTAAGAATAAATAGATAAATATCATATTTTTAATTAGAGTGTATTTTCCTAAAAGTAGCAGGAATCAATACAAGATGTCAGTGATTGGAAATATATTTATCAGGAAATGATTTATTATGTGTCACTGTAATTATCTACAATAGCTAAAGACACAAACGTGTCTGTGATGGTACGATGTTAACTTTAAGTAGTGCTGGAGCTGTGGCTCTATGCCACAGCAGTGGTTGTGCCACTGATAGTGAGACCTGTCTGATGTGATGTTCAGTTTTTCCTCTTTGCTCTACAGGACTTAAACCCACCTCCAGGCAAATGTCCCGAGCCCGTAGTGCTGTCTTCTTATCCCATTAATGCTCCCCAGGCCTCTGATGCCTTTTTGCATTTGACTGATGTGACAAAACAGAACACTCTGAGAAAAAGACATAGCTGACTGCTTCATCCAAAGCACTCTTTAGTTTATTCATTGCCTCCGTGTAGTCTTATCAGTTAGTAGATTTCAAAGCATTAGAGAGTATAAAAACGAGTAGAATTGAAAAAAGTACAAAGGGAACTACTGCCTCGTTGAAATGAATTCAGTGTAAATGGGAGATAGGGACAGCTGCCCTCCCAAGATACCTGGATATCCAGACAGACAAGCCCAAAGAGATTCAGTACCCCAGCAGGTAATCTGCTCCGAGTCTGACAGGTCAAATGGCCT
Source organism: Sebastiscus albofasciatus (assembly GCA_916701655.1). NCBI lineage: Eukaryota > Metazoa > Chordata > Actinopteri > Perciformes > Sebastidae > Sebastiscus > Sebastiscus albofasciatus. The sequence continues at coordinate 37,922 of CAKAOI010047958.1, forward strand.
GAATTGACGCCCCCCTTTAACAAGGCCTGTGAAGTGGCAGTGCCCTGTGTAAAATAGGATCTGTGGCCCATGAGGACATTCACCCTTTTACACCTAGACCTCCCACAAAACCAGTGGGAGAGGCACTGAGTTTCTAAGGCCAGACCATGATCAGTGAGAGGGAGGTGCACGTCAGGCTACAGCGTAGGGTACCCATTAGATTAGATTAGATTAGATTAGATTAGATTCAACTTTATTGTCATTGCACATAGTACAAGTACAACGAAATGCAGTTTTGCATCTAACCAGAGGGCAAACTAGTAAAGTCCTGATAAGACAATATATACAAATGAGGATATATTGGTGTATGTACGTAGGCATATACATATATACAGATTGTAATTAAAGTGCAAGTAAACACAGAGAGATTATGTACATAGAACTATATGCATATGGGACTAAATGAATATATATAAGATGAATATAGGAGGGTAGATACAGTATGTATATACAGTGGAATTGTCATGTCATTGTCTGACATGTTGTGAAAAAAAGTCAGAGTATATTATGTTGAAAAATGTTGTGAAAAAAAGTCAAAATATAGTATGTCGAAAAATTTCATGAAAAAAAGTCAAAATATAATATGTCGAAAAATGATGTGAAAAAAAGTCAAAATAGAGTATGCCGAAAAATGTTGTGAAAAAAAGTCAAAATAGAGTATGTCGAAAAATGTTGTGAAAAAAAGTCAAAATATAGTATGTCGAAAAATGTTGTGAAAAAAAGTCAAAATAGAGTATGTCGAAAAATGTTGTGAAAAAAAGTCAAAATATAGTATGTCGAAAA
>CAKAOI010047961.1:9737-57742 GCA_916701655.1 Sebastiscus albofasciatus
CACACACACACACACACACACACACACCTATATATGTGTGTGTGTGTGTGGTGTACATAGATTATAGACAGAGAGAGGAGTGTGTGATATTAGTGTGAATGAGAATGAAAAGCACTTCTCTCCAGCCTCATCCTGCCCACGTCAGCACTCCTGAGCCTGGAGTCCTATTAGCCCCATAGTGATAGGCAGCTACCCCCCCACCCCTCCATCACCCCCAACATACACACTCACTCACACTCACAAAGGCTGCATACACTGCAACATGCACACTCAATTAAAGCGTGACCTTCTCCCCTCTCCGGGCCTGACGGAGTGTGTTCCACCACAGTATCTCCGTCTGTCTCTGTGTGTTTCTCTGTGTGTCAGCATGTACTCTCAGCGTCACAACTATTTGGACAGTCACACATTTTTTTTTGCTTTTTGTCTCTGTAGGCCATCACAATGGATCTGAAAAAACTATGTGTATGTGCTTTCAGTGCAGACTTTCAGCTTTAAAGCTAGGGTCACTAATGTTGAGAAACCAGCCAGAGTACACTGGATTTAAAATGATCCCACCTATAAACCAGCCCAGTGAGGGAAGTAGCTAGCAGCACCAGCTGCTAACCAGTGGCTAACCAGCTGCTAACCAGTGGCTAACCAGCTGCTAACCAGCGGCTAACCAGCTGCTAACCAGCTGCTAACTAGCTGCTAACCAGCGGCTAACCAGCTGCTAACCAGCGACTAACTAGATCCAAAAGTTCCTAAATATAGAGAGGAAGTCTTCATCAACAGTCCGTCCCTTCAGGCCTCCCTCCAGAGACACTCCCCCAACATCTCAGAATTCATGCTGCTGCTTTTGTCAGCAGTCAAGTTGTCAATAAATACAACGGAGGCAGTTCCACCTGCAGTCATGCATACATTACCTCCACCATGGTTATAGACCAGGTGATGTTCACTCCAGGTGTCCATGAGAGCATGCTGCATGCCTGGTCTACTCCGAGCTCCTCACCCTCTTTCTAAGACAGAGCTGAGCTCCTCACCCTCTTTCTAAGGCTGAGCTCCTCACCCTCTCTCTAAGACTGAGCTCCTCACCCTCTCTCCAAGACTGAGCTCCTCTCTAAGGCTGAGCTCCTCACCCTCTCTCTAAGACTGAGCTCCTCACCCTCTCTCTAAGACTGAGCTCCTCACCCTCTCTCTAAGACTGAGCTCCTCTCTAAGGCTGAGCTCCTCACCCTCTCTCTAAGACTGAGCTGAGCTCCTCACCCTCTCTCTAAGACTGAGCTCCTCACCCTCTCTCTGAGGCTGAGCTCCTCACCCTCTCTCTAAGACTGGGCTGAGCTCCTCACCCTCTCTCTGAGGCTGAGCTCCTCACCCTCTCTCTAAGATTGAGCTGAGCTCCTCACCCTCTCTCTAAGGCTGAGCTCCTCACCCTCACGCCCATATTTTTGGTGTACGTCAGCTTTGCAAAAATAAATAAATGAATAAAATATATATATATATATTTATATATATATAATTACATTATTATTATTATTATTAATTAATTAATTAAATTATTTTTTTTTACACTGTTTGTAAAAAAAAAAAAAGGCAAAGATAGGCAATTTTTTCCCCCTCCACCCCCCAAAAAAAATTGCCATCACAATCCCGTAACGAGGTCAATGTGGCTGCTTCTCTATTTTTTTTCCTCCTTTTCTCCTTTGCTCTCAGCCTCTCAGACTGAGCAGATACAAGCAGGAGTCACAACCCCCCCTCTTCTTCCACTCTTCGGATAAGAAATGACGCTTCGGGGGAGTTGAAATAGAAAACACCCCCTGCCTCTGGGCTTGTTCACCCCTCAGTGTGATAACAGTCTCTAGAAATCACAAAGGCCAGAGAGGATGGAGGAGAGATTTCAAGTAGCGCCTGGAGACTAATCTCCACTCTGTGAGTGGGGGAGGAGCATGCAGATAAGGCCGGCTGGACCGGGGAAGAGCCGCAAACACTCGCTTTACACAATCAGTTAAGAAAAAATACATTTTAAAAAGTCCAGCTTGATTCTACTAGCACTGCTGCCACGTTCTGTTACTGCTCATGTCCAGTGGCAGAGTACACGGCCACTTCACTCTTTTCAGAAAATGAAAAAGCTTGCCAGTACTAAGTGTTTTCTTCCTCTGCATTCTGGACTACTTACTATCACAGGATGCAAAATGTCCACAGTCACTTTAAATGTAGAGCAGGAATATGCAGACAGGGCACTGTGGGACTATTGGTTGTATGCACACCATTGTTTTTCAGGCTGGTGTTTGTCCAGTTCTGAATATGTGGCTGGGGTTTTGGGCCATGAGAGTTACCCTTCCTATGAATATGAATGATAATAGACAAACAAATATATAAATGGGGTAAACAACAAAATGGGCTTGTATAATGGACATGTATAATAGATGTTATAAATATGGGTTTGAAGAACAATTATTTACAAGAAAAATAATTTATCTCAACGATGTTTCACTAGGTTCCATGTAAATGTGACTGGGCAAATAAGACCTGGAGTATAACCAAAGTTGCATATTTACATATGTGCTTTTTATTTATCAAAGAAAAAAAGCTACATTTGTTCTCTAAAAGGAGCTGCTATGCTGCTCTTTCATATTTAAATGTGTGCGTACGTTGCTTTGGAATAAGAAAGTACAGTTTGTCCAGTGTATGATCTGGGGGAAAGAGAAAGTGAATAATTTAATTTTTGCCTTTTAATTTAATTCATTTATTTATGTCTTCACTGAATTCATAGATTTAGATTGTTCTCTCTGTACATGTGGACTGATGGTGGGTTCAGGGCAAAGGTCAGGTCACCACATCATTAGGACTCTTTGTCAATGGCAAAGACAAGAGAATGTTTGAATGATTTATTTTTCTTTTACTATATTATATTGTGTAGTAATGTGCATACCATTTGTTGTGTTTTTTACTTGAAACATTTACAATTATTACACTTACATTGTAAACTTTGCTCAAGCTGCCTTGGCTATACCTGACTTAATAATGGTTATGCCAACAAAACAAATCTGAAAGTTAGCTGGGCTCTCATTTATACCCGTTGCGTACGCACAAAACGGGGCCGGCAATGTGCGTACGCCACTTCCCACGGAACAGTTGTGATCTATAAAAACAAACTTGACGGGAGAATGTGCGCACCTGTACGGAAACTCTGACCCATGCGTATGCACATTATGAAGACGCAGATGTTGAGGAGGTGATTTGAAGCCAGATGGTGGAAATGAAATGTGAGAGTCATCATTATATTTATAATGATGACTCTCACACATTTAACTTCACCTCAAATCACATGTTACTTACAGATCCACTTTATCATAAACATTTAAACCAGCAGTGTTATTTGTGCTAGTGAGCCATAACTATTCCATAAGCACCATACAAATGTAAAAGATATAAACCATATATCATATAAATATAAACCAACTCAAATCTCAAATCAAATTGTGCTAAATATTTAAAGTTTCTGTATGCAGTATATTTTTGGCATCATTGGGCAAAAATTCCATAATAACCTTTCAGCATATTGTAATTCAAGTGTTCTGAGAGAAAACTAGACTTATGCTCCTCCTCATGGCTCTGTTTTCAGACTTTAGAACATCTAGCCCGTGACGGGAGACTTTGACCAATCACAGGTCATTTCAGAGAGAGAGAAAGCGTTCCTATTGGCTGTGCTCCGGTCATGTGGCCAGAACTTGACGTTCCTTCACCAGATTTCACAATGGGTCACAATCTTTCTCATTTTACAGCTAAACAGTACACTGCAAGATGATTCTGAGAACATCTGAGGAGAGAAATAGACATTACAGTAACAGAATATTGATTCATATTTGATCAGCGCTGCCTAGTTTGACCATTTGGTCAGAGTTCACGAGTGATTGACAGCCGGCTCTCATAGACGGCAGCTGGACAGCAGACCTCAGATAAGCTCTTACTGCTTGTTTTCCTTCAGTCTGTGAAATCTTGCAGATGCAGTTAGGTGCACCGGAGAACACTTTTTCCAGATTACCTGTTTCATGTACTGCTGTCAGGATATAGCGACCGTTTTACGAAAATATTATCTTTTAATCATATTTGCTTCAATCTCGCCTCTTCAGCTTTAATCAGCGCTGTCTCACCATCACGTCGCCCATAAAGCCAGTGACAGCTCTCACACAACCGTTACTCTCCATATCCTCATTATCATTATCAGTCCTAATCATAATGCAGGACAAGTTCATCATAAAAACTTAAATAAATAAATAAATAAACTGTGTTCACCTATCAAACTTCTTTTATCAGATGATATCCAGGTGGGGGTTTTACTGATTGTCACGATCATTTTGACAAGTTGTGAATGAATCAGTCTGACTGCTGTGAACATATAAACACAGCAGTCAGACTGACATGCAGCGTGGTATATATACCGTTACTGAGCACTATGTGAATGGTAGAAAGAGGAGGGAACAAGTGTTCAGAGACCTCCTCACCTACAAGCACCTCCATCTCTGTCTAGCTTTTCTTGGTCTTCCTCTCGGTAGTCGCCGTGATTCACCGTAAAGCTCCACTGATCAACAGGCTCATCTCTATACAGAAACATTCATGAGGTGCTTTGCATCGACCATTTATAGTTGAATGTGAGCGAGTAGTGGTGGGATGTGAGGCTGATCCACGTGTGCACATTTCCAGGTAGACTGGTTTCTAAAGGGAACATTGCCTGCAGGTGTGCGTACGCACAGTTTTATAAGTCTGATTTTTTTTGCCGCACGTACATTTTTAGTATGGATCCTACGCACTGTTTTATAAATGAGACCCCTGGAACGTACAGTATGTCTACACTCATCAGAGACTTCCACCCCACGTTCTTTCTCTACATGAATAGTACATTGCCACTTAAGCATGTGACCCTGAAATTGTCCTCTTTTTGGAAAGAGAAACATGGTGTACCCGACGTCTGCCGGCTCAAACATTTGCATTATTCAAAACACATTATGCAAGATATTCAGCAGGTGGGAAGCCACCTTCGCCCGGAGGAATTCCTGAGTAGACAAGCATCTTAGGACGTGTGTGTGTGTGTGTGTGTGTGTGTGTGTGTGTGTGTGTGTGCGATGGGAATATCGTAGGTGGAATGCAAAAGGGCACTCCAGGGCACTTTGGGGCACTCTGTACCCATTAGTCAGGACAGGCAGACAGGGACATGGCAGCAGTGGAGCACAAGAAGAAGGGGATGACGGAGGGGGAACAGACAGACAGGAAGAGAGATGGAGGGAGGCCAAATATAGGTCCCCAGGTGCTAAGGTGCTAATTAGATATTTGGGGATTTTTGAAGGGTAACGGAAAGCATACACACAATGATTGAAAAGCTAAAGTGGGCAAACATTGCTGAGAACTTTGTGTTTTGGTTACATAAAGAATGCGTCTGTGTGCACACCTGACCTAAGTCCCTCAATGTGACAGAAGCTCTCCATATTTACAGTATGAAATATTACATACAGTATGTGTGCTGCAGACCAGCAGCAACACACAGGCTCAGCCCTCTACTGGACTCTATGGGTCATACTCTTCCAATTACACGCACGGCTTCGCCCAATAAGATTTGCACATCACAAACATCTCTAACGTAATTTCCAAATAACTCAACAACACTTTGGGACAGCAACATGTATTGTTGTTTAGGCGAAAACAGTAGATTTGTAAAGTCATAGGACTTATACATGCTGTACAGAGCCAGAAACAGGTTGTGACAATGAAAAGGAAAAAAAAAAAAAGAGTGGTGGGGGGGGGGGGGGTAATGAAAAACGGGAGTCTCCCAGGATAATCGGGAGGGTTGGGTGTGTGCCTGGTATTCTACATTTTGAGGTTAACCTGTCAGTGATCTGATGCTATGTTCCGATATGAATATCACAAAAACAAGGTTAACGTAGAGTAATGATCAAAGATTGAGTTTCTTTGTTGTCTACCTTGATGAGATGCTTTAGTTGTTTCTGTTCTGTTGTTTCCTGTCTTCCTCCCCTCACTGTCCAACCTTTTTCTAGTGTGTGTAATAAAACAGTGTGAGTGTTTGTTTGTGTGTGTGTGTGTGTGTGTGTGTGTGTGTGTGTGACAGGGTGGATTTGGGGAGCAGACTAGGGAATGGCATGGAGATTAAAGAGGCATCTCACTCCCCCTTTATTACAGGAAACTATAGGGCCATTCTAGAGAAATTGAGCAATGGGTGGATGAAGGGGTGAAGAGTGAGTGTGTATGGTGGAGGGTTGGGGGTGGGGGTTGCATTTGTGTACTGTGTGTGTAAGTGCATGCAATGCTTCAGGGTGGGGTTGAACACACACAGCACATCTCTGTGAATGTTTAAAATAATTACAGGCAGTTGACTGGGCACTGAACAGAATGGAAGTGTCACTTTGGGAAATTGTATTTTTATTTACTGTGCCAGGTCTCTGCCATCACTTCATATGATACAAGAAGAGGCCTTTTGCACTCTGTCTCTGTGTGTGTGTGCACCGTATGTGCCATTTCCTTAAGCTTATTGAATATGTGTGCTCTCTGTGCAACATATGTGCTCTTCTCGTGGTCATGTGGCTGTGGTCTGTGGTCATTCACTATTCATCCACAACAGATGTATTGTGCTATAGTAATTCAGTGGTTATTGCTTTCATCTCACAGCAGGATTCTAGGCTGGAGTTCCCAGTGTGTATTGTACAAACAGACATTTTAAGTACATTCTGCGTGTCATGATAACACATTTTAGGCTTTTTGTGTGTCATTTAATGCCACTTAGTTACCCTGAAATTGTACTGGTTATGTTTAGGCAACGGAACTACAGTAACGACCGCAGTTAGTTTTAGGCAACAGCACCACTTAGTTAGGTTCAGGAAAAACATCATGGCTGGGCTTAAAATAACTACGTAGACTAAGTCATACAATTACAACCGTCAGTAACGTAACTTCAAAGTAACTCAAAAACCTTTGGGACATGAACTCAGGTCTCAACCACCGGTCTCCTGGTTAAACAGTCCTGTGTTTGTTGGACCCAGTGGACTACATCCAGGTCTAAGAAGTGAAGCCAATGCTGAAGTGCCTTAAACTTGCATTCTTTCTACCAGCCAGCAGGGGGCAACTCCTCTGGTTGCTAAAAGAAGTCTGATTGAATAGAAGCCTATGAGAAAATGAGCCTACTTCTCTCTTGATTTATTACCTCAGTAAACATTGTAGACATGAGTTTATGGTTTCAATCTCTAGTTTCAAGTCTTCTTCAATACAGCATGATGTTCATTTAGTAAATTATGGTCCCATTTAGAGTCAGATAGACCATAAAGCAGGGGATGCTTTAGGGCGGGGCTACCTTGTGATTGACAGGTCACTACCACGGTGTTGTCCGGTCTGGGAGTTGTCTGTGTTTTCGTCTTACGACTTTAACCTTTTCACCGTGTGTTTTCAGTTCATGAAAGTTAATTAGAACATTTTTGATCGCCTGAAAATGTCTTATTCAGTGTTCAGTTGTAATTAGCTCCACCCTCTCGTGTCACTACTGGTTGCAAAAAACCAAGATGGCGACAGCCAAAATGCTGAACTCGAGGCTTCAAAACGGCAGTCCACAAACCAGTGGGTGACGTCAGGGTGACTACGTCCATTTCTTATATACAGTCTATGGTTGGACCCACCCATCATAAGCAGCCTCACTCACTTTTTAATCTACATCATTAGCTCTTAGCGTAGCATATTCACGCAGATGCGTCTGCATTGCAGTCAGTACAGACTATATGGCATACATATGACACGGCAAAAGCAACAAAGGTTTTGTTATTGCAAGCAAAATAACTTGCAAATTGTCGAGGCATTCATGCACCATTTGGTGAGACCGGGCTGGAGTGTTTTATATCTATGACGGAAATAGACAATATTCTCTCTGATGGTCTCATTTACTTCACGTACAGTATGTAGGTTATATAGAGGCATCAGGATTAAATTGATACTGTTTCATAACCAGTTAAAAGTTCCTCATAGTAACTTTAAGTTTAAACACCTCCCATAATTTCTAGACACAACAATTTGCAAATAACTTGTACATTTTTCCCAGAATAGTTCTTAGGGCTTGTTTGGACAGGAAGTGATACAGTTTAGTACATAACAGAACCAGAACATGCTTTTTTACACTTATTGTAATGTGGCAATAATCATTTATTCTTATTATTTTAAGAAAATCAAAAGTACAAGTACTCTGTACCCGGGAGTACCCGCCAAGCTAAATCACTGGTGTGTTCTTCTACACAATGATCACTCATAACAGATATTTCAGCCACTTTTTGTTTCTTGACTCAACTCGACTCATCTTAACACATTGCATGAAGCAGTTTATTTTTGGTAGACATGATTATCGAAGACACGGCAGCCTCTGCCATCAGTGTATGAATGTGTGTGTGAATGGGTGAATGCTGACATGTAGTGTAAAGCACTTTGAGTGGTCAGAAGACTAGAAAGGAGCTATATAAATTTATCATTTCCCACCAACAACCACAAACAGCTGGGTTTTGTCTTTAGTGGGAAAGGTTACAATCGGCATTCATTCCTGGTGCTTTCTTTGTCATCTCAGCCACAAATTCCATCCATCTCCGTCCGAGCGCTCGAACACCGTCCCGATTAAAGTTTGAAGGGACTGAATAACAGATATAGATAAGGAAGTAACCACCGTAACATTTTTACTGGCCTCCAAGCTGCTTTCTACTGTTTCTTACTAACCCTGTTGGTGCATCTGTGACTTCAACCGTGACACCAGGAAAATAAAAACAGAAAGGCATACTCATCTACTGGCAATGGAAATGGAGTCTAAAGCCTGTTTTTAGTGGGTTTTCCAGCATTTAGTAAACCTGCATATAAGCAATAATTTTGATGGAAAAGGGTATGAGACTAATTATGTTTGGTCCAGGTGTGATCTCTCACTCTCTTATGCCTGCTCTTATCTAAAATCAATTTAATCCAACCCAACCCAGTCCCACCGTCATAGCCTTCAGTAAAGAACTAAACAAAATTTGACCATTGATAAATTGATCAAGTCTCAGGTTCCCATGTGGCGGTTCAACTTGAATCCCCTCATTTGCATGCCTACCCCTTCACTCTTTGCGCTCAGATTGGCAATTGATTAGCATATAGCACCCTGTGGGGCAGCTCATTGATCAAGCACATGGATTGGTGGGAACCACAGGGTGGAACACAGATGCGGGCCAGTACATCCAATTATAGAACTCTCATCAGGGAGAGAAGGCAAAATTTTCCTCTGCTCCATTCAGCTGCAAAGGGCCTAGCCTCTCGTTAGCTGGCAAGGTATCATTTTGATCTCATTGTTATCAGATCACTGAGCTGGTGATGGCTATTTAGGTATTGACTCAGTGTGGTTCTTGGAATTCAATTGTCATCAAATCATTATGTTTGCAGTGGTAGAAAACAAAATCACCATTTTATAGTCTGACACAGTTGGACCTAATTTGTTATTGTCAACACATTCTGGCAATTAGCTTAACTACTTTGCTTACCTCAACTAAAAACCTAAACTCTCATACACACCATGGGCTTACCATGGGCTTTTTCACTCATTTCCCTTATTAGGCTTCTTCTCGGGACGCTGCGGGCATATACACACTGAGCTTGACTAACATCTTCGCATTGTGGTGGTGTTATCATTTTACACCTTAATATATTTTTAGCCACAAGGGGGCAGCAGGGCAAGCTGTAAACTCAACATCTGACATATTATCACTTTATAAAGTGGAAATAGCCAACATACTTATTTATACATCCACAGAGCAACATTAGCAATAATTTGGAGTTGTGTTTGCATCCACCTGATGAATTTTAATCCAATATTCACTCTCTGTTAGCTCTGTTTTTGTTTTCTCCAACTCCTGATCAAATGTCTGTCCTTTTAGCTGCTACATGCTCCACTTTGTCCACCAGATCTTCAGCGTACTGAAAAACAAGTTCGCTTTTTTGGTGCTTCAGGAGTTTAGTTTAGTTTAGGGTCGGTGATATTGATGTGTTTTGATTTGTGCATCGATTGCTCATTTGTAAGTCGAAGTGGAATGTTGTCCCTGTCAGTCTCTCTGCCCTCCCAAGCTCTTTGTCTCTCTCTGTCTCCCCCAGTCTCTCTCACTCTCCATCAGTCTCTCTCTCTCTCTCATGTCTCTTCCTCTGTCTCCCCGTCCCTCTCTGCAGTGATAGAGGGCCCCTATGAATAATGTAGTGTTGTTATCACTCTGCTCTGGTTCCTTTTACAATGAAACAGTCTTAAATCATCAAACATTTAGCAGGGCTTCTCTCTCCATTAAAGGAGAGGGCTCCTGAAGAGGCCTATAGGCCAGCAGTTCAACAACTCCACAACTCTCTATTCAAATCCTCTCGGACTACAGACACAAAGTGTAACAAAATGCCTTTTTCATGTCAGCCATATCTCAAGAGATAACTTATTTATGTAATTTAGAATTGCTAGAACTTATTTGCATAGTTGTATGTATCATTCCTATCAATAATAATAACAGTGTACTCACCAATGTGAATGTGGAGATACAGAGCCTGCCGTCTGGACTTGAGGTCGGTCTGCAACAGGAAGTTCCCCGCTGGGTCCTTGTCTGAAATTAATGATGACGTAGTGAACATGTGAACGTAATGCCCCTAAGCACCATATGTGGAAAGCAGTCGCAATGCTTTCTATCCGGCAGCAGGAGCAGTGACTGTAGGAGCTGGAGTGTTTAACTGAAGTCTGCTGATAGCAGCTGAACATTTTCAGAGACCCAGTGCGCCTGAAATCAGCTGTTATGATCACAAGTGATGCATAGGAGGAAATGTGTTTCCCACACAGAGCATACTTTTTGTGAAGCACTTGTTATTATCATACCATAAGGACAAGAAAATATTACACTGATATGGAGTGTTGTTTTTATGAATTAAAGATAGGGTGGACGATGTTGGAAAGCTAGCATCATTTGAAAGTAGCATCGCCTCAGGAGCTCTGTCTAAACCCCGTCCCCTCGGGGCTCCTTCCAAGGCAGCGCCCCCCCGACACACGTGCACGAGCACCACCGCATCGTAACTACTTCACAGACACAGAGCGGAGAGAGGACCTCAACTCAACAACGCTACCTCATGACAAGTAACCGCGGCAGTGCTACTGCAGGGCTGAGTGTTCTCTTCCATTCTCGAGGAAACATGCAGCGGCGACACGCTTTGAGTTCAGGCCGGTGCACGCCAAGGGTAGAGTACGAGCAGGGAGGCATCTGATTGGTTCTTTCCAAGCGGAAAGAACCAGTGTTGCGTAAGTTGTATGAAGTTGGCCCTAACTCAACAACTCACAAAACGATGGGATTTTTTTAAGGGAGACTTTCTCCCCGGGCTTTGGTTCTCAGCTGGTCGACTAAATCACTGACAGGTCAAAAACACATGAGCATTCAGACAATCAGACAATCAAATAATGTATTCACATGCAGGAACATCACTAGTATCTTTGTGAGAAATCCCAGCAGCTCAGCTTATCTCACTCATTCTTTCCAAATGAAAACACACATTAGCTATTCGTTGTCCTTATCCACCTTCGATTAAGTGTTTGCAGTTCAGATGGCTCGATTTCTCCCCTTGCTCTCTTATTCAACGGTTTCAGCACGGCCTCCATTGTTCACTATCAATACGACCCCCTGTCCGAGGCACTCTCATTTGATTCTCATTTGAGCTGGCCACAGCCTATCTCTATAGCCAGGTTAGAGTCATTTAGCCTAATGGTTGTCAGTGGCCATGGCTGATAGTCAATACAGTATGTATGCAGTTGTGTGGCAGGTCAGCTGGTGCTATCCAGAGAGCAATCCTATGGCCTAATAACCCTGAGGCGTTCCACTTATTAAAGCACAGACACAGAGAAACAAATATCATCCAAATACAAACAAATAACGGTAGCATTTCAATTTACCTGAGCACTCGCACATAGATCCCAACAGAATGAGGCCAGTCATTACGGAGATGAGAGTGGTGGCTCATAAGGGCTGATGATATCTGGTAGAGTCCCAAAGGGGAGCTGTAGATTGCTAATAGTTATCCAGCTGCCGTTATCTCTGATCATGATAGACTTAGAGCCCTGCTGATTCCCACTGCCTCCTCGTAATGAGATCAGAGATATACACTGTGTGTGTACGTGTGTGTACGTGTGTGTGCGTGTATGTGTGTGTGTGTGTGTGTGTGTGTGCGTATGTGTGTGTGTGTGTGTGTGTGTGTGTGTGCGTGCATTCCCTCGGTCTTGTCTCGGTCTCAGACAAAGAGGACTCAGGATTTTATTTCAAGACCGGTTCAGACCACAATTGCTGGGTTTTTCTTTTTTTTTAGAAATATTTGTATTATTATTTTCAGCATAAAGATATAATACAGACAAACAAAACAAACACATTTTTGTTACAATCATGCCAAGATAAGAGAAGTTATCAAAGGCTTTCTTAAAGGGAGTGGACTGTAAGTAGGTTATATCAACTACTGTAGAAATGGGCATTAATTTACTCTAGTCCCAATTTTTGGAAAATCCCCAAAAACTGCCAAAATTATTAATTACAGTCAGGGGGGGGAGCTATTGATTCTTGCGGATTAGAAATGTATAAAAGAATGTCATTGGCATATAACGAAAGGTGGTTTTTATATCCACACATTTCAATGGGAGATATTTGAGGGCTTTGTCTGATGCTAGCAGCCAGAGGTTCTATAATGACTGAGAACAGAAATGGGGAGAGGAGGCAGCCTTGACGGGTTCCCTGATGGAGAAATATCTTGATTTGAGATGATTGAGGTCGTTGGGTGTGAATAAATGTTATTGATCCTTTTTATAAAGGAGCATCCAAATCTAAATTTCTTAAGAGTATGTATCATATACACTGTAAAAAAGAACAAGTTGATTCAACTTAAAATAATTTGTAACCTGGCTGCCTTAAAATTTTGATTTAGGCAAGCTAAGAAACTTAAGTTGTTTGTACATATATCGGTGGTTCCTTAAACTTAGAATAAATAGTTGGGGTGACAAAAGTGAAGCTGATAAAATTGTCCCATCAACTTTATACTTTAAGTGTAATCAACACGTTTTTTTAGTGATACCAACAAGACATTTTAAGTTGTACAAACCTAAATCCTAGTTGAGACAACATAAAATGACTAGTCAAACCAACTCACTTGAAAACAAAAGTTGGTTAAACTGAGCATCTTGTTGAATCAATTTATCATTTTAGTTGTGTAAACATAATGATACAAGTTGACTCAACTAAGCTCTCTTGTTGAATTAACTCATCTTTTTAAGGGCAGCCAGGTAACCTTTCAAGGTAATAGTTCATCTTACTGGTAATGTCCACTCAAAAAACTAGAACTGTGTAATTTGCCCACACAATGTAAGACAACAGAACTACATAAAATCGACTCACCAACATCAAAGAACATTTAGAATACTATTTTATTGAATTTCAAAAACTGACAGACAGTGGCCTTTTTGGTATGAATCTAAAACATAAAGCATGGCTGAATATTATGACAAATGCCTTATTTAACATGCTTCTCTTGACATCAATAGAACTGTTTGCAAAATAGCTTTAAAACTGTGGTTTTACCATACAAGAGGAAGTCAAGGCATAAAAGCTGAGATTTTGAAATATATAAGTAAGATTACTGCTTAACTTGAAGTAATGTAGTTAAATTGCATAAACTTGAGTAGCAGATTATCTCTTAAATGAACAAATAACATAGTACAACATTCTATATAACATTTTTAGAACATCTGCATTATTTTATTTTCTATGACTTTTAAAGACATTTTTCTTGTTGCCATATAGGCTTTTTGTCCAATTCAATTCAATTCAATTCAATTCAATTCAATTCAATTTATTTTTATATAGCGTCAAATCATAACAGAGGTTATCTCGAGACACTTTACATATAGAGCAGGTCTTAGACCGTACACCACCTTGTTCTAACCATATGACGTGCATGTGGGCATGGTGGTGTGTTTGGTGTGTGAGATTTAGTGTGATACAGATTAAGTGTATAAACATTTATACAATTCAAGCAGACCAACTGAAACAGTGATAACTGCCATTAACTTGGCAAACTTGCCACTACTCTTTGCCTTGAAGCATCTTGTTTCGGAGTGCATGAACTTTGGCTGAACAATTGGCCACTCCAGCTGATCGAATGCACGTTGTGCATCTAATGAGGCAACAACAGCCTCATCTGTATGTTTAGTGTATAAAATGTTGAAAAGTCGCCGCAGATTAAAATATAATATGCCTACCTGGCATAAAACCAGTTTGGTCAGGATGTAAAGTAGGACATAAGCATTCCTTTAGTCTGTTGGCTAGAACTTTACCAAGAATTCTTGTTTCAATGGGCAACAGAGAAATGGGGCGATATGATGAAACCACCTCAGGGTCACGGCCTGGTTTTGGAATTAGTGATGCATTTGCTTTATATAGAGTGGGTGGCAGCTCTGAGTTCAGTTTAGAGTGGTTTAACATACGTAAAAGCAAAGACGATATTTTTAAACCATATACTTTAAAGAACTAAAGCCATTGGGACCCGCGGCCTTATTGTTAGGAAGGAGGAGATGACTTCTAGATTGATTTCAGCATCCAGTGCTTTTACTGAGTCCTCTGATAGTTTTGGTAAATTTAATTGTTCAAAAAAGTTTTCCAAAACATCCGATTCTGGTGCCCCTTGTGACTGGTCTGGAAGTAAAGTGCCATCTTTTGACTGGATACGATGTACAGCTCTTGAGGCCTGGGATTGTTTTAGCTGGCGAGCTAGTAATCTGTGGGATTTTTCACCCAGCTCAAAGTACCTCTGTTTGACCTGTGGAAGAACACCTTGAGACACTTTTAGACATTATAGAATTATATTCATATCGTAGAGCAGTAATCGTATTAAGTAATTCTGGTTTGTGGATTGTTCTTTAGGAAGCTTCTAAATTGGTTAGTTGATTATTTTTTTTCTGTTAGCCTTTATTTGGACTTTTTCTTTTCTGCTGCCTCATATGATATCATGTCTAATTTAAAATGTGTTGTTACTGTTAACGGCTATCACCCCTCCCCGCCCGCCCCCTTCACACAGTCCAAGAAAGTGAATGCATTCTGTGGGTGTTTTCATGGGAACATGGCTCTTTGGCTCAATCTGAGGGTTGAGCATTAATTAATGTGGAACAATAAAATGTTCCACATTTTATCGTGTGTCCTTGCAGTGTGCACGTACACCGTCCTGCTGCCACAAATACTCACTAGAGCACCAAATGTGGATTAATCCGCTGCTGAAAATAGTCCCAAACAAATGCTCTATTTCTTCCCGTTTGAGTAAAAAAAAAAACTACAGTGACCAGCTATTTTAGGAAATTACGGAATGAAACTCCATTTTTATGACCTGTGTGACTAATGCACTGTTGGCTTTAGTCTTTCTTCGTTGACAATGGTATGTTCTACAGTTGCAGATTTTTGGATACACTTTGCTATTGTTTCAGGCAGCAATTTGTTTCTATTCATTCCCATTAACTCTTACTGTGTGAAAATCAATTAGTAAACTCTTGTGTAATCCATCACAGTGAGCATCAAGTCTGCATTCATTTTTTCCGTTTTTGCAAGGTTACATCATTGTTGTGTATTAATGCAGATTACATAACGATGTTCATGTTGTACAGAAATGAATGAAATCCAATGTATGGCTGAAATAGTCAAAATGAATAGTTCCTAAATCACAGCAGCAAGGTTTAACAAAGTCAGCTGTGGTGTTAAGTATATAGGATTAGTAGTGTGTATGCTAAAACATGCAAGATCACTTGCACAATAGTTTATTTTAAAGTGTGAAAGACTTTAGACTGTCCATCTTCCTGGTGCTCCTAGCCAACACCAGCAGCCCGCTGTGCAATACGTTCTCATCCCAACTCATCACATGCTTTGTCAAACCCCCTCGTCATCAGTAAACACAGGGTTAACGTGGTGAGTTCAAACAAAAACAACACAAAAAACACTTAGTTAGGTTTAGGAAAGAACTACATGGTTGGCCTTAAAATGAAACTGAACGTTGTGAATGCGGGACACAAACAAACAGCTGACTGTAACGTGAAAGTGGAACTTAAAGGACAAGTGTGCAACAATTAGGAGGATCTGTTGGACGCTTAGAATACGGGAGAAGTTGCAACCTCACAGCCAGATACCGCCAGTGCCTATACACTGCTCCTTTAATGCAGCGGTCTCCTGGATGAAAGCCTCCCCCTCCCTTCCACCACCGGTTTCTTTTCGCTCTTTAAACTACGTCAACTCTGTCACTCCCTGTGCACTTTCTCCGAGTGTTTAACATAGTCGCAGATGGGTTCCCATTGTAGTTAATTAAAAATCCGGTCCGTCTCATACAGACACTAGAGCGGACCTCGTACGTTGGTATCACACGCCGAGGGGACTGATAATGTGTCGGTATTTTACACCTTGGAATATGAATGGGCTGATTCATAAGGATGATTCACAGAAATCTTATTTTGATTCCTTTCCATCACTTAGCTGCTGTGTAGGAGAAACAATCTACAAAGCAAACAGCTGTACAAAGGATTAGAAAATGACACTTTCATCCTGGATGTTTTTAAAATAACTTGATGAAAATGTGAATAAGGAGGAAATTAAACTACCTACCTTTCATATTACTTGATTTTTCAAGTACTTGAAACATATTGTAGGGCCCTGTACTAGACAGGCACAAGGTTTTATAGAATGTGGGCCTGTATGAATAAAGTGACACACACGCTCCATTTTTATGAGTGTGTCTGCCCTGAATGTGTCTTCTTCCGCCGGGTGTGCTGGCGGTGTTGGTGGCTTTGTGCCGGGGTCTGATTGAATCGGGCGCACAGGCCGATTTACATATGTTTGCCATTGTTACGGGGGTTAGTGAATATCATGTAGCAGGCCTAGAGGGAGCTGGCAGCTAGCGGACCTGCAACACACTCTGAATCCTAAGCAGTCTCTCCACCGCTCTACTCCTTCATGAACATGATTTCTGTCTCGCTTGCTCTCTCTTTCTCTCTCCCTCACTTGCTGGCTTTCTTGTTCTACAGCTACCATCACACATACACATACACGCACACGCATACACACACACACACACACACACACACATACACACACACAGGGGTTGGGTCGTGGAGTGTCCCTGCTTGGCCGGTGAGGGACTGGGAGTGTCGGCCAATCTCTGCTCAGCCGAGTGTTAAATTAGATTCCGTTGCCTCTCCGTCAGAGTTGTGTGTGTGTGTGTGTGTGTGTGTGTGTTTGTGTGCGTCTGTGTGTGTGTGTGTGTGTGTGTGTGAGAATGTGTCTCACACACTCGTGCATAACTCGCTCACAGGGACTGGGTCACTGTCACACACTGATATTCATAGTAGGAAAGTGTTTTCAGGGTAAAGTCGGTGAGTTTGCTGAGCCGTGGACGCTCTCATGTTGTTGATGATGATGATGATGATGATGTTGATGATGATGATGATGATGATGATGATGATGATGATGATGCAGAGTTAAAGCGGTGTGTGTCGGCTAATATTTAGTTAGTCACACTGGCGACTTGTACTGCTCCCTTTTCACTTATTTTCTATCTGTACTCGGTCTTTCTGTTCCCCCTCTGCGTAGGCAGCTTGCACATTTCACCATAATTAAAGCAAATAGAGAATTAGTGTATATTTAGCGAGGGAGGGTTTAATTTCATGACTGTATTATGCTGCAAACAGATGGAGGCTATTTTACGCTACACAATATATTATAACAGTACATTTTCCATGTAATGTTATTTAATGATTACATGACCAGTGGGGCGTGCTTAGCCTGGTAATAGATGAGTGGTGTGTGTGTGTGTGTGTGTGTGTGTGTGTGTGTGTGTGTGTGTGTGTGTGTGTGCGCAGGTAACTGGAACTATTCCTCCGGCTGCCGTTATCGAGGCCGATTTATAGTCAGCGTCAGACTTATCGATGGCGGTGTTGGTACAGCGGCCCTCGCTTGGGAAGGACCCGGCCTATGAAAACAGGACCGTCTAATGATGCCCGAATAAAATGATAGTCCGGCTGACGGGAGAGCAGACAGCACTACTTAATAAACATTATTAAAAGGCCATTGTCACAGCAACACAATGAATGAGTCAAAGCTAAGTTTATGGTGAGGGGGAGCTGAAAATTGAGCTTCACCGATATCGCTTTCAATAGATAGATGTAAGATGTTGTTTTTGTCGGTCGTCTTGTTATTTCTGTCGAAGCATTTTTCTCCAGAGCCTCAAAAAGAAGCTTTTAGAACACCAGGACTCGGGACGGGTCTAACAAACACACCTTCACCCAGGAGACCGCTCTTTGTGTCCTGTGCGAAACCAAAAGTAAATGTTGATCTTACGCTTGTTACGAAACATTATGTAACAAAGTAGAAAGTCAATTATTATTATTATTATTTAGTTATGTTGTTACGTTATGGTACGTTATTATTTAACATTGTTATGTAATGTTAGCTAAGAAAGTCAACTAAGGGTGGTTGTTGTGTTATATTGGTACATTACATTGGTACGTTACATTGGTACGTTACGTTGGTACATTACGTTACGTTGTTACATTACATTGTTACGTTACGTTGTTACATTGGTACGTTACGTTGTTACGTTGGTACGTTACGTTGTTACATTATATTGTTACGTTACGTCAGTACGTTAGGTTGGTACGTTTGGTTGTTATGTTACGTTGTGTTACGTTACGTTGTGTTACGTTACGTTGTTACGTTAGGTTGGTACGTTTGGTTGTTATGTTACGTTGTGTTACGTTACGTTGTGTTACGTTACGTTGTTACGTTAGGTTGGTACGTTAGGTTGTTATGTTATGTTATGTTGTTACATTACGTTATTACAATATTACATTATTACATTATTATTTTAACACAAACCATCTTTTTTTTCTAACCTGAACTAAGTAGTTTTGTTACATAAACCTAACCGATCATTTCGCAACATAAACCAGGTGTCATTGTGTGTTTTTACAAGTGCAATATGAGGCTGATATGAAACATATTTATGAAGTATATTTTTGGTTCAGAAATGTCAAAATTCAACATATCCCGTGGTTTCCAACTCTTTTTTTTTTTTTTCTGGCGACTGGGTTGATAATAATGGCATGACATGTGAGCATGTTGATTCCTAGCATAAGATGAATATGTTTGGATTGGATGGATGGGCACAGCACACACTGCTGACCTGTTGTTGATCTGGTCTGACCTGGGTGTCAAACTCCATGAGTGCACTGAACTGCTTCCCACAGTGTTACACTGCTATGGGAGTGCCAATGTTGATAGGCATATTTTTATACTGATGCTGCTGAGATTTCTCCAGCTTAATGTTGTTTGGTTTCCCACAAATTTTATTCTTGTCAATCTGTAAAACTTGGGAAATAGCATGTGGTCAGTCGTAGGACGCTAAATATTTTTCTCCTTAGAAATGGGGCCAAACTGTCCAGAAGACACTTCTACATGTCTGAGATCAGATCACAGTGTGGTGAGCACAGATGTGGTCTGGCTGCTCTCATCACATTCTGATTGCAATGTGTAGCGTGTATACAGTATTTGCACCTGTATCTGCATTAACATGTGTTTTTCTGGGCGCCCTGTAGCTCATAGGGTTGAGTTCTCCTCTGCCATTCCTCTCTCTCTCACCATCAAATCAAGCAGAAATGCTAAAACAAAATCTTAAAAAACAAACATGTTCTCACCCAGATAAGATGGCATGTTGATACCAGGTGGAAATGGCTCAAAGTCTTATTAGAAACTGTTCAGATTCTGGCCTTCCCACAAACATCTGGTCTTGTCATGATCATATGAAAGATCAATTAATCTCCATCATATCCTCACTGACTGCAGCACATGGGGATAACATACAGTATATGGATTAACAAGAGGTGTTGGAGAAGTTAGAGACTCTAAATGAAAAAGTGACTCATTCTTCAGTAACGACCAAACAAGCTCATTTGTCTTCTCTTCTTCATTTTTCTTCAAATTTCAAGTCTTCATTTCAACCTCCTCTGCCGAAGCGCTTTAAGTGAGACAACATGTTAAACCTAATTAAAGAGGAATCCAGCTAGGCCAACAGTGTTACTTTTTGTTTACTGACAACATTTCTGCAGTGTTTTGGGAGAGTGCTCCCTCTCCGTTCCTCCAATATTTCTCTCCCTCCATCTTTTTCTTTCCCTCTGTCCTCTTTTCTGTCTGATGTCTGCAGTGCACATCAATATTAATCGCCCCCTAAAGCAGCAAGTTTCTGGCATGTTTACACAGTCTGGTGAAATAAGCTGCATAAGCCAAAAGACTGCAGTCTGTCTGAGAATGTATGTGTTTTCTTCAGCCTGGTCTCACCAAATACCGTATGAATGACGCGGTAATTTAGAAGTCACGTTGTGTGCCATAACAACGCTTTTCCTGCTTTTGGCGTGTACGCCATGTAGTCTGTACACATCAGTCGGAGGATGCTACGCTCACAACTAGTGGCGTCTCATGGAAGGTGTATAAACAGCACATTTGTTCTCATTTTCTTCTCATCTTCGAGTGTTGAGTTATTTTGAAGTTACGTTTGTGACGTGTTTTACTGAGTTTACATTATTATTATTTTAAGCCCAACCACAATGTTTTTCCTAAACCTAACTAAGTGGTCTAGTTGTCTCAAAAAAGTGTGTGAGTTACTGTAGTTTTGTTGCCTAAACATAACCACTACCATTTTACAATAATGTGGCGTGAACTGACACGCTAACAGCTTAAAATGCATCTTCACGACACACAGAATGTTCTTAAGATGTTGTGGTATTTCTACGTCTTCCCATGACTTCAGAGGTCTGTACTACGAAGCAGGATTTGGCGTTAGCAAGGTGATTGTATGGTAATATTACACACATATGAAGAAGTTTAAATCATAATCCAGACTAAAAACAACACAGTTTAAACTGATAGATGCAGGAAGGACAGCTGGATTTATGCTGTGGGTGTTTACCGCTTTGAATTATATTTTTATATATATCTTTTTCTTTACTTGGTCTTGAGTCCATTTCACACCGCTGGAGACGGGACGCAGCTGAAAGAAGGCTGAAATAGTCTTACATGCCACATCCTTGTTATTGGGCTAGGTTAGGTGTAATCCATTCATCCGTTACACTTCTAAAATCTATTTATATCTAGACGACAATATATGACTTTTGAGTATTCCGTTAAATTAATAAATCCGTAAATCGGGAGTTTTTTCTTTCACCAGCTGTTCTTCCTGCATTTGGCAGCTTTGTTAATTTTAGTCTGGATTAAGTGTTTAATTTCTTTGTATTTGTCTAATATTATGTGTCTCTCTGTCTGTCTGTCTGCTGACAGTAGACTTGTCCATGTCTGTGATTGGTCAGATGCTGCAAACCCCGCCCTATTTATGTGAACGCGCTCACAGCCAGACTGAGAAACCCTGGATTGATTTACTGAGTTGATAACCAGCTTCCTAGGACCGCTTAGCAGGATCTCGTTTGTTAGGGCTAGTGAAGCCACATAAGGAGGAGATACCCTGGGTATATTGAACTCTCTTCATAGTACAGGCCTCAGGTTGGTTTACCTTATACATTCAATAAAAGAGATCCAGTCCCTCCGATGCTGACGGTTTGTTGGTGGATGCTGTGTGTTTTTTGTAATGTGTGCATTCAATTTATTTTTTTTTCTTTCTGTGTATGAGGTTATATGACAGCAGTGATATGCCTTAACATCTGTGTGTGTGTGTGTGTGTGTGTGTGTGCTATTTAAGTGAGTTCTGGGTTTCATTTTCACTTCAGTGCATTCTGTATCACATCTCTGCCAACTCCACCTCTTACTCTAAGATCATTACAATGTATTACACCCTGCACACATATACACAGGGCGGTGTAGCTCCAGGGTTGAAGGCGTAGGGCGGGGGGGGTCTGAAGCGTCTATGCCCAGCAGAAAGCCTGGGTAATGGTTAGTAGGGGTGGAGAGAAGCCCCAGGCTACTTTGGAAAATAGCTGAAGAGAAGGGAATCAATATTAGACACACTCCTGCTGTGCAAGCATATGTGTGTGTGTGTGTGTGTGTGTGTGTGTGTGTGTGTGTGTGTGAACTTTTTAATTACCCTGCAATGAATGAACCATTTTTTTTTCTGTGTAATCTTCTCTCACATTGACACATATGTTTACAGCGATCTGTAAATTAGCCAACAAGCCTTTTTTGTTCCTCTGCAACATGTTTCAGGCTTCTGCTGCTCCGCTGTGTAAACTATCACAGGTCAATTCATCAGAACTAAATCTTTCATCCTATCTGAGTCACATTTCAGATGTTGAACATGGACACACACATACCAACACTTCTTACAAGATGGGACTCATTTATTCTGCCATTAAAGGTGCCTGATGGAGCATTTAGTAAAATGAATCTGTTGCTGCTGCAGTTTGGAGGTTTCATTCTCTCACCGACGGTGGACGGAGTGTTTGTTTGTATTCAACATTAAGATCACATTTCCCATAAAATCCCCCTTCCTTTCATCATACTAGATTGAATTATCATATTGTGTTTTCCCCATCGGCTTTGTACCCATCTCTCTGTAACGTAAGAACACCTTCTTCCTGTTTGATACAGTAAAGCAACCAACCAATCTGTATAGCTTAGAGCTAGTGTTGGTCATCTTCAAAAACATTTCTGTTACATTTGTTGAAATTCTCATGACATCCCGACAGCGATCAATAAATCAAATGCTCCGACGAAAGAAAATCTGTGGCTGTTGCAGGACTAATAAACCGTCCAATCATTTCATTCAGCCCACCTGTCTACCTACCTGCCTGTCTACCTACCTGCCTGTCTACCTGCCTGTCTACCTGCCTGTCTACCTACCTGTCTACCTACCCGTGTACCTACCTGCCTGTCTACCTGCCTGTCTACCTACCTGTCTACCTACCCGTGTACCTACCTGTCTACGTACCTGCCTGTCTACCTACCTGCCTGTCTACCTGCCTGTCTACCTGTCTATCTACCTGTCTACCTGCGTGCACTCATTGTGTGTCACCAGAGTCTTCCAACAGCTGCTAGCTTGACAGCAGAGCATATGAACAAAAGCCATGTTCATTGTTTACCTTCATAATGATAGTGTTGGGGGAGTGTCTTTGGAGGGAGGCCTGAAGGGACAGACTGTCTACCTGTCTACCTACCTACCTACCTGTCTACCTACCTAATGATAGTGTTGGGGGAGTGTCTTTGGAGGGAGGCGTGACGTACTGTCAGTGTTGATGACTTGGTAACTTTCTCTCTACATGTACTTTCATTGGAGAAGAGTTGACAACAATGGTCTGGATTTTTAGGTGGTATCGTTTTTATAATCTAGTGTACTGTGGCTAGTTTCTCAAGATTACCAACCCTAACTTCAACAACTAAATTTGCCAGAGCTTTCCAAAACAACGCATATGAACCAAAACATCTCCTCACTTGGAGAAACTATGGACCAATCAGAGCTTTGCCGGCAGGATTAAGAAAGAAGTCATCATCATACATCAACCCGCTGTCACTGCCAGCGTGTCAAGTACCGCAGCTTGGTCAGTACCCCTCGGGTACACGTACACACAAAATGATCATTCTTTGTGAGTAAAGTGTGAGCAACGGTAGTTTGAAGTGTTTGACCAGCCAACCAGTGCTGTTCTGACATAGAGGCTCACAATGTCAGAAGAAGAAGTGGATATAAAACGTGTCTGGTAGTCCTTTGTGTTAAAGGGTAACTTGCCAGTTTCAGCAGCTCTCCCTCAATACTGGAGCAATTTCAAAAAATGTTGTCCCCATTAGTCACAAAAAAGATGGGAAAATAGCGTCCAGGTTGAAAACTACCAAAGTTACTCTTTATTATACCACTCTATGTGTAATAGCACTGCATGTAAATCTTGATGTGAATGCATTTCATCCACAGTAGAGTCTTTACATCTGAAAGTGATAATTAGTGGTGTTATCTGTGTAGCTCTCTTCACAACAACACAGACGCAGGTCGGTTCTTTGAAACGGGCGTTTATTGCTTGGACACAAACATTACATTAACAACATTAGCACAAACACATCAGTAAAATACACTTGACATAGCATGAGAACAAAGGAAAATACAAATTGGCGTGAATATGAGTTAAAGTGCATTTACAGTTAGAACAAAAATACCTCGTTGGCCGCTTGTCATGAAAAGAGATTATTGAGTCCATCAAAGTCCTTCGAAAGTCTGTTTGACTGTCTGCTTTTAGCTTCAGACGTTGATAATCATAACTTTAAACACTTTACAGAGCCCCGTGAGAGGCATCTGCTCCTTCACTCACGTTGGATTGTTTACAGTCCCTCAACAAATTCCGTCGTAAGGGTACTACACAGAGAACATTAGTTCCGGGGCAGAACACAAAACACAGTGGACTAATGTACTATTGGCTACAACACTTCTACCTGTTACATATTTTGAACTGTATGAAACAAATCATTTTACTCACATCATATTTAAATGTTTAACCTTACATTGAATGAATTATATATTTATTTACTTATTGTATGAACTTATGGGATCAATTACTAATTATGTATCATGAACACATTTATGCAACAGCACTTACAATCTGTTTTCTGTCTGCATTGACAGACACAACTTTCCCTGCTGCTCTGCAGTGTGATCGGATCCGATCAGATAGATTGTACGTTCTCAGGAAAACAAAGAGTTGAATCACTGTGCATTTTTTTCTAACATAATTTTGAATTGTTGGTCTTGGAGAGGATATCAAGTTATTCCAAGTCAAACGGCTTAAGTCCAAGTGGTGGCACAAGCTGGTGTTAATGTCAAAGTGGAGCTTTGGTGCAGTGAAGTCATTAACTTCATGAGTCTGAGTGAAGTCATGGGACTCAGATCTACATATCTGCAAACAGCTAACCACACAACGTATCCTCATATAATGGTTCCTATGATATCTCACAAAAAGTTAGTTCTTATTTTTTGTGCGTTTTCCTACGAATGTCCAGCCACACGAGCAATCAGCGCCTGTTCAAGCCCTGCTGTGCACAAACTGTTTAAGCAACAAAACTACTTGGTTAGCTTCGGGAAAATGTGGTGGTCTGGGTTAAAGTAAGTATGGATGTGGTGTTACTTAAGTACAGAAGTTACATGAAAATAAGTCAAGACACACCCGTCCATCCCAACCACTGCCCTACGCAGACACTGTCCTCTTTATACTAAGTCCTGACTCACGGTTACGTTGATCACATATTAATTGATTACCACACCACTTATAGTGCATTACTTTTAGCTAGGAACAGTGTATGAGAGCAGCCTGAACCACGCTGGTAATTTATGAGTTGGAAGCATGGATGCGTAAACTAACTATTCAATGGTGATGGTTTTGTATATTCTATGCTGTGGTATCTATAGCAGGAACATTTCAGTAACCATATCTTTTTCAAATTCTTTTTCTATCAATGGTGACTAGACTTGACTTTAACTTGCAAGTAATGCCATCCCACCAGGTGTGTGTGTGTGTGTGATAAAGAGAGAGAGAGAGAGAGAGAGAGAGCATCATACATGTGCCTCGTGTATATATAGAGTCGGAGTCCATCAGACATCAAGCATGGCGCTCCACTGAGCCAAAGGGAAATAAACTCAATGAGGAAAAGACGGAGGATGGAGAAAGAGAGAGAGAGAGAGGCGGGTGGATGATGTAGAGAGATAGATGGAAGGATGGAGGGAGAGAGGGATGGATAGTATGATTTAGCTGATAGAAGAAATCATTTACCAGCGCAATTTGTCGACAAGGATCTGGGGATGTCTCAGTGTGTCAGCGCCTCAGTCACTTTGATGGATGATGGAAGTTCACTGACTTTAACACTCTCTCTCTCTCTCTCTCTCTCTATTTCTCTCTCTCTCTCTTTGCCTCTGGCTCTCTCTAACTCTATTCTTCCCCTTGCCTCTTTTCCTGTTGATTCCTCCTCCTCTTTTCTGCCTTAAACCCCAGCAGAGCAAAGGCATCTCCAGCTTAGCGTGTGAGCGTGGCTGTGTGTGTGTGTGTGTGTGTGTGTGTGTGTGTGTATGTGCATACAGGGAGATGGATCCAACATCAGCTCATGATTTAGGCATATTAAAACAAAAGGTCCAGGTAAAGCACTTCCCCTGCAGCTCCCACTCCACACTCCACTGCCATTATTTAACTTGACTGTCTTTGTTCATGGCTCGCTGGTGGTGTGTGTGTGTGTGTGTGTGTGTGTGTGTGTGTGTGTGTGTGTGTGTGCTTGTCTCTAGTGTGTGTATTGACCAGGTTGGGCCATATATCAGCTCATTTCTTTATCGATGCTGCGAGGCAGGGAGGCCTATCGATGAGACTCCTTGTTTTAGTGAACCGAGACTCGCCCCGGGCCACAGCTCCACCCTGCAAACACTCTGAGATGAACAATAAGAAAAATAAAGAACAGTGAAATAGAGACCTGATTTAAACATGGAACTTCTGAATTCTGTTCCACAAGTAAAAAAACCTCTACAGTATAACAGTATGAAATGTTGTTCACTCCATTTGTCGAAATAAGGATGGCGTTTGAAAAAAAAACACAAAAAAAAAACGAGGTGACCTCATTGTTTAACTGGCTTCAACAAACACCATGAGAAGGGACAGGACGGGCTGAACAGGACGGGCTGAACAGGACGGGCTGGACAGGACGGGCTGAACAGGACAGGCTGGACAGGCCTGAGATGCTTTTCAGACAGCAACGATTAAAGCTGGAAAGATGACGGAGAAGAGAGTTTGGGTAGATAAGAGATAAGAGATGGCGATGATGTAGAAAATAAATAATACTAATAAATATAATAAAACATTATCAATTCGAGTTCCACTTACCCTAAACGTGTTCAGGATAATCGGAAGTTCTCACAAAGTCCAAAAATCAACAGTCATGCTCAAATAAATAGCTTTATAACTTAAATATATGTATTATAAATAAAATTAAGACTTCTGGCAAATTCAGACTTGCTGCTGATACATACATATAACCTGTTCTAGCAAGAAACAGAAAATTATATGCAAATATAATGTACACAGGGTACTCACAGAACAGCTCCTACTGTACTGTTTGGTTCCTATCAATAACCACAAAAACATGTTTAAACATAATTGGTGCTGTCTGAAACCTGTTCTGTAGCCTTCATCAAGCTGAGCTGAATTATTTCATTTCCCCAGAATGGGCAATTTCATTGAAATTTCAATGTGGGATCTTGTTTTTTCACTTTTTTTATTTTTCGGAGAGGTAGCCTGCTTTAGGTCATTTACACCAGTATTTACCCAGAATGGGTCTGTTCTTTTGATTTGGAAAAGGAGGAAAGGAAAGTGCGATAGTGCCTCAGCATCACAACATTTTTACAAACCACCTGTTACAAAATGACTGATTGGATTCTTTACCCCTGTCATTGTTTTTCTGGCAAATTCGTCACCCTGATCCAAGTTGTTTGACAGGTTTATCCAATAATGGTCTTCTTTCAAGTGGATTTTGTTTGAGAATTTCCCAGAATTGTAAGCGGCTCCATGATAACGTTGTGGTTGCCAGCTTGGCCGCCCAACGACAGTTTACTGTTCTTTATCACGACTCTCGTTTTTAGTTCACATTCATGCATATCAGTCACCTATCAAAACTTACTATGGGCGAGATTTAGGGCTGAGGAGATCTATGCTCCGAGTCCTATCTATCCATCCAGAGGAGCAAACTGTGCGTGCAACTATTAGACGCTGAGCCTGGGCGCACTGAATCTTGTCCAATCCCTGCAAAGACCAGGCTTCCCTAGCCTCGCTCGTGAGGCTCTGCAGTTCTGTCACCAGCAACATCCACACAGGAAAATATCTATTTGCATTGCAGTCGTAATTTTGTATTCATGTTATTGTAGAAAATGCATTGCGAGCACCTCATTGACCACACAATTTTAATTATAACATGAAAATAATGAATCAATAAATAAAAAAAATGAATTAATTTAAATTTGATGTAGAGCAGGAGGGGCGGAGCTCTAGCGCCCTGTATGGGCCTGCCACTCCTGGTCTGTATAGATACTCATTTATGTTATAATATGGTCCTATAGATGCTCACCCTAAAACCCTCGCAAGACTGCCTGACAACCGATCCAACCGTAACCATTCAAGGTCAATATCTAACCTCAACCATCTTGCGAGAGTTTCGCAAATCGAGGATTACCATGGAGACATGACCATATAATATGGCTAGTGAACCCCAGGAACACATTCACTCTTTCATTGAAACCAATGAAAGAAACCCTCACTGGGATATGGTATTGAGTTACAAAAACTAGTTGAACAGGAAGTGACTTAGTTTTGTCCTCTTCTGGATCATCATGCGTATGAAACAGTTTGATTCTATAGTTGTTTGGAACTGGCAGTGCTCCTGTTCCTTGGCCTGTCTAAATTTGTTGTAGCAACAGATCACAACCAACAAAAATGCATGAACAAATGTGAACAAGATGATGAAAACAGCACCAAGTTGTAATGAAGTGGAAGACCAAAGAAGGAAAGAGCTACTAGTAACACTTTTTATACTTCACATATTGCCACTTAACAATCAAGTGATTTGTAAGTGGTGATTTGAAAAGATCATAAGAGTTTGCACAACCTGAGCGAAGATGAAGGACATTAAATACAAAATAACTACAGGCTGAAATTGCCACTAAAGCTTGAAAAGAGCTGTCAAGTGTAAATCTGTGTATATGTGTGTATTTGTACTGGGTGAGTAGAGTGTTCATTTCATCCGTTAAGACATCACAAAGCATTTAAAAAAGCATTACTCGTATCCAAATCTAACAAGCACAACAAAGTCCCGTTTCATTATTGATGACTTGACTCGTTTGCTGCTGGAGATTTATATTTTTCTTCATTTGTATGTGAAGTGAGCCTAAGTAAACCCTAAATTGAGCATAACGCTTCTCTGCCTGGGGAGTCGACGATGACTCTCTGCCAGGAACGATGTAGCTACAGTCAGCGAGCCATCGGCAAACTGCTTTATTATGCTCAACACCATCAATCTCCATGCAGAAGAATAGCCAACTTCAATAGTACTATTGGAAACAGCTAAGGTCAGACCCTCGTCCCACCTCGAAAAGTTGCTGTGATTGATTTTTAAAATTTTTAAGCCATTCTCCAAGAAGATTTTGAGCAGTGCGGAAGAAAAGCAGGGTGCTAATATGTCAGATGGATTCATCATCATCAGTTGGAGGAAATGATTATCTGACAGGCATGTAAATTAGAAGGGGAGCCTGGACGGGGTGAAAGAGCATGATACTCAGGGAAGAGAAGAGGAATCACAGCAACTGAAGCAAGTAAAGAAGAAATGGAGAAAAGTGGAGATGAGAAGGAAAATGTAAACTTTTATTAAAAACATGGATTTCAAAACAGAGGTTGTCATCAAACGAGTATCAGTTAATTGATCTTCCTCATCTCTATAAGGGATGCAGTCTGCATCACTTTCCTTTGGTCTGTGTGTTTGTCGTTCCCTGTGCTGTTGGAGTGTTTGGTGAACATCTTTACACAGAGACGTTTCAGTGTGGCTGAGGTGGTTTATGTTGTTATCAAACAGACTTTTGTTCTACAAATGAAGCCAATATCCGTGTCTTGCCGTGTACACTCTCTCTCTCTCTCTCTCAGGCACACACAGGACCACATGTTGTATTTTTATTTGATCTGATTATCTCTTTTGGTGTTTATTGATGGACAGACAGGTGGTTTGATGATCTCCTGTGTCATCTCCAGTCTGTCTCTTATACACACATAAAACATCTCTTTCAAACTTAACTGCCAATCATGCCGAGACCTGGGGCCAGATGCAATAAACTCTGTGTAGATTCAGCTGTGTCTAAAACTGTGTGGACCCACAGAGACAGAAATGCAGATGCATTCTTTTCACCTACCCCTAATTCTGTTTTACAAATGTCAAACATTGTAGAGATGGGCGCACATGCACAAGCACAAGATGTAGAAATGCCCTTAAACATCCGTCTGCATGTCGATGTCCGCTTCAGCACTCATTAGACCTGTGAATACAAACAAAGGTGAAGAGAAGGAGCTGTTTCACTGATTGTGTCACATCGGCGAGGTTCTCCAACAGCACCAGAACGTCACGGGTGTGGCTGTTTATGGTGGCCATACCACTAATACATCACATGTATGTGTGCAAACCATCATCGCAGTGATATCTCAATCATCATTTAAACATCAGAAGGATGATTAATAACTGTGTGCCAGTATTATTGATGAAGCTGTTGGTTTGCTGTCTTCCTTCCCTCTACCTGCTCCCCATCTCTATCTATCCATGCAGGGTAACCAAGAGGCCACAGCTCCCCCTGAAGCCATGGCCCAAGCCTTCCCACCGGCCCAGTACCCCCCTCCACCACAGAATGGGATCCCAGCTGAGTACGCCACGCCCCACACCCACCCACCGGCAGACTACACGGGACCAAGCACGGTGGCCGAGCATGCCCTGACACTGTATACGGCGACGCACACACAGAACGAACAGCCGGGAAACGACAGCAACACCCCCGCCCTCACAACCAACACAGTAACGGTGAGTCTACAGTTCATACTAACATCGTCTTTATGAACTATGTGGATTGAAGTGTAAAAATTTGGCATTGACGAGGATTAAAAAAGTTAGGGGGACTTGACTGATGGTCCTACATAACAAATGACAGTTAAATGTGAAATATATCACTGTAATGTCTTAAGGAAGTGGAACACGACCACATGTAATATCTCAATGTGTAAGCATCAATCATCCATCTTTATTTAGATAGCACCTTTCCAACAAATCAAATGCACCTAACTTTACAAGTGATTAACAAATAAATTGACAAACGTCAAAAGGATCAACAGTTACTCAAAGTAGTAAAATGTTGATAAAACAAACTTTAAAACTGTAAAAGACTACATGAAGGCCAGACTAAATACATGGGTTTTTAGTTTGCATTTCAAAATATCAATATTTTCAGCTGCTCTCAGATACTCTGAACAGACATATATAAAGTCTAGCCTAGGTCCTCAGAGACTGTAATTTGCTTCATACAAAATTTTTTCCGTGTTTTCATGTTTGGTTCAGGAGATATGATGCAAAATACATTATTTGCTTATGGTGGAAAGTAAAATGGCCGCCATGGCTGCCACGAGGCATTTTTGCGATGGTTCAGATGTACAGGGCTCCAAACTGTTCAAGTGTACCAAGTATCATGTGGTTGTGAAAAAGTGAACATCATTTTCACATATCACCTGGATTATAACCCGTTGCTACTGAATTGGGGCCTCATCAGTTGTAACATGTTTATATTGACAACGGGGTAAGAGTGGGAAAACATAAAATAATGGATAAACCTGGTAGAGAATACATTGCTTTGGAAAGTTTTTTGAGTTTTTGTATTATTTTGTGTTTCTGCTGCTTAGAAAGCCATTTACAAACTGCCCCAATAACAGAATCCAATGCAAGGTTCTGAACATTCTATCAGATACAAACTGCACAAAGTTACGTTTATTCTGATAAGAAATGTTGTAATTGTTGTTATTCATGTAATGTATCATTGTAAAGCTCTTTTTGTGCTCTTTATGTTGGAACTATCCATGGGCACATCAGATCAATATGAAGTTAGTTATAAGGGCATTTGCAGTGGCATTCAGAATTTGCCCGATTACAGCATTAGAGGTCAAAGGTCAAATTCTTTTGACCTGAGTGTCATGACAATGTGGCCGATGGATAGATTATTGTCTAAGCTTTACAATGATATATAACTTCATGATATTGTGTGTTGGTTTCCCTCTTTTATTCTGGATCTATGTGTGAAATGGCGAAAAAAGATGGAAAAATTTGAATGATGGAGGGATGAAAAAAGGAGTGATAGCACATATAAAGCTACCATTGCTGCAATGCTATCATGCATTTTCTGACACTAGAGACATAGACCTTTAAAAAAAATCACTATGAGACTTGGTCCCTCCAAGGTGGCACGACGACCAAATTTTGGGGGTCTGGCTCATGGACTAAACATGTCCTGTGTCAGACCTGTATTTTCAATCATAATCAGTTGAGGAACACACAATATGCTTATTGGTCATAAATAACTCCAACTTAAAAAATGTCAATGAGTATATCTTCATTTTATTTGTTCAAACATCAGGTCAATTTTTAAACTAGACATGGAGTTGGAACAGAGCGGTGGGCTAAATTAGACTTTAGAATGCAATGGAAAGCAGACAGAGAAATCTAGAACTCAAACCACCATCTCATGATTTAACATATGTATATTTTAGCCACCAATTCCTGGTGTGCTATGCTCCTTTGAAGGTTTTAAGGAGAGTTGCAGCTCAAATGTGGTTGTAGTGGTGGGGGGGTGGGCGCGCTGGGAAGCATACAGGAAACTGAGAGTGAAACCTCTCTCACTGACTCTAGGACTGTCTTTCTGAAGTCCCTTTGACACGATACTTCAAACAACATGAAACCTGAAACTTAAAAAGTAAAAAGTGCCCCACCCTCTGCTGCCAATGAAAGCTTTCAAATCTGAGAAAATACATCGAGCAAGAAAGAAAATGAGACTGAAAACAGCTGAAACAGTTCAAATGTTTTTATTTTATTTTAAGATCAAGCAAGTGTGCAAATGCGTGCATGAACTATACATTCACACTTACCCACACACAGCAGGGACAGACGTCACCGATAAATGAGTCCAATTTTAAGCTGCATTTCAGCACAGAACCTCAAACACACACACACACATACACACAGTACACACAGGAAATGCTAAGGATGTCCACACTATAGTTAACTGCACCACCACTTGTCTCTAGTTGAGGAGCCTTCAAGCTGTCATGGCCAATAAGAATGGAGCATGCTGGAAAGATATGGGAGTGTATAGACAGTGATGGCAGAGTGGGGGAGTCCAGCGAGAGAAGACGCGGTACAGTCAGCATTACTGGGAGTGTTTTACAGTCACTGTGGAGAGTTTGTCACAGGCTGTAACTGCTACTGTCAGGAGACATAGTTACTGCAGGATAAAGGAGAAAGACACCATGCACACATTCACTATGGCCTAAAACGCACTTACTACATTTACTGTATAAAAATATACTGTCAGAGTATATAATATATCAGGTTGATACTGTGTTGTTGTTTTTCTGTTACTAAAAAAAAAATATTTTAGCCTATCAACATTGCCTCTGACCTCATTCATTTAATTTCATTTCAAAATTATTTCGAACATGAAGAATTCAAAAAAATATAAAAAATAAAGAAAAGGAGAATGATCATACCAACGAGTGGACAGCCAGAAAGAAGTAGTATTTACATACAATGAAAAGCATAAGAAAAATAAATTGTCAAACATTGGATGCCTTGATTTACATATTCGAAAAGGAGTGAGAAGAAGTACAAACTTATTTAATCCCACCCCTTCTCCATAACTCATTCATTAGTAATTTACCAGCTTCCTTATTGAGCTATACATGTGCTCTAATTAGATTTTCCTAAATCTGTCTAACTATAATTATTACCTTTTTACTCTGTCATACAGAAATATAAATTAATTACTGATATAATTATCCTTATCAAAATATAAATTTGTTATCAAATCAGAATACCAATTCATTACTTATAATATAACTTAATCACAATACAAATTCATTACTTACATATTTAACTTAATCATATTGACTAGTTGTTATTATTATTATTTATAATATACCATTTATAATATACAATATGCACATGCAATACAACATGCAATACATACATACACACACACACACACACAAATACATATTTATATGTATATACACACATCACACATTGCACTACATGCTCACACTGCATACCACATACACATATATAAATATATATAATATGTATATATATATATGTATATATATACAGTACACAGCATCCAACAATGCATACATTATTCTTATACACAAAATCAAACCCCAAATTTGCATTATTCTTTACAGAAAAAATAGGAAGATAGGCTAAGACAGAATAAATATTAAGTAACCAATAAATAAATAAACAGTAATAAATAAATAAACAATAACCCTGTAAACACCTTGTGATTGTCAAACCCCCACTTCATCCCTGTGCCTTGAGAATATCATGTCTTTATACCTTATTTTAAACTGGTTTAGGTTTGGACATTGCTTTAGCTCCACATTAAAACTCCTCCTGTATGGAAGACCTTGACCTGAAACTCTCCAAGATGTCAACTATTTCAATCAGAGGTGTAAACTAAGTACATTTATTCATTCACATGTATCTGGGTCTCTGTACCTTACTTGTTTAGTTAATTGTTTTTCCAACTACATACTTCTTGTTTTTTTTTTATATTTCCAAAAGAAAAAGTCCCTTTTTCCTCCAAGCGTTAATCTGTGTGCTGTAGATAGCTGCAGGTTGTACATGTAAAACATGAGATGGGTTTGTTAAATATATCACATTGTAAAATATGATTTTGTTAAACAACAATTTAGAGATTAGAAAAAATACTTTTATTACGCATCCAGTGATGCAAATCTTGGTTTCCATACATGAAAGAATCAGTTGTCATGGAGATAGCTCAGTTGTCATCAGGGATGTTTATATGGAACAGGTGGTCATATAGGGGGCGAGACACGGTAACCCCTGTCTCTGTCTCGGATAAGAAGGTGCTCCCTGATCTCTCTCCAGCCGTCAGCTGACTCCTGCTCGATGACCTTTGTCCTCTTCCCAGTGGATGCTGTGAGAGGTTTTGGTGGTCTGGTGTTCAGACAGCTGATGTTGACTGTTTCTGCTGTTCATTCAGTCTCATTGCTGTTTCACTGATGTAGTGTTCCCCGCAGCCGTCACATGTCATGTCATTCACATCCTGGATGCCAAACGCCGTCCAGGTGACAGGGGTTAAAGATGGCACCCAATTCACTCTCTGTTTCCTTTCATGTGTGTGTGTGTGTGTGTGTGTGTGTCTTGGTCTAATCCCTGGTGAGAGAAGGCTCTGTAGCAGTCTAACCATGTGTAATCTACCCGTCTGGCAGCACTCCCATCTGATAGCTTCCATTATAGGCCCGGGAAGGGGCACTGCTGAGCTCAGCAAGTCACGCATACACACACACACACCCACACACACACACACACACACACACACACACACGCACACACACACAAACACACACACACAGACACACGCACACACACACTCAGATATACACACATGTTCCTTCAGAAACACAGTAACGACACATCTGGGAGATCTAACTGGGTGTGTAATCAGGTAGAGGTGTTTGGGCTGCTAGTGCTCGTGTGTGTGTGTGTGTGTGTGTAACTGGCATAAGGGAGGCTTGGTTGGGTAGATTAGTTCTATACAGCTTCCCTCCTCTCTCACACACACACACACACACACAGTGTACAGCTCAGCACTGTTTCCGTGGTGACAGTGGAGGAAGCTCGGGCTGCTTGTGTATGATAATGTTCATGTAATTATTTCTCCTTCCTGCCTGGCTGCTCACACACCATGGATGGTGAAGGCATGGTGACCACAGAGAAAGAAAGAAGTGCAGAGACGACTTTAGCTCTTTGACTGTGGCAGAAGAAAGCTTATGGCCTTAAAGCCGTTCCATTCCGTACCATGCTAAGCTTAATGAAAGACTACAGCCAGTTTCATGTGTTAACACACACACTGAATGGAAGACACCAGTGGAACAGGGATCAACCAGAGAAACTTACTCTATGGAGGGATTTGTGACGCTTTGCCTACATTGAACAGGATTATGTCACATACTGTGTAATGCTGTGTTCACACCAATGCAAAACTTCCCTCGCTTTACTCGCCGGAGAGGAGGAGGGGCTTACCTCCATGTAGATACCAACAGACACTTCAGAGCATCTGCACACACACACTCACATAGGCAGCTGATGATTGCTGCATCCCATTCAGTAGAGCACTAGGTTACCAGTACCTCAAACGCCTCACCAGCACCGGACAAGACCTCTGCGATCTGACCAACCTGTGACATCACACCTACAGTTTCCATAGACTGACAGTGGCTACAAGGGCGTCATGCTCATGCAGTGAGAGCGATGTGTGTTTCATTGAGGTGCAGCGGTAACACATTAACACGATCGCCGATGCTATACCTACACCAAACCTGACCATTGTAGCTTCACTTAATACCACCTGCTTGTGCACCTATTAACTAGTACCCCTTTCACACCGAGGACTCAACCAGGGTTGGATGTGTGTATGAAAGGGCTAACCCACGTTAGCTGACTCGGCTTTGCGACCCAAGTCGGGAGGTGGGCCGGACCAGAGTTGGACCAGAGTTGGACCAGAGTTGGACCAGGGTCGATTTCAATGTGAATGGCAAATGGACAAACCTATTCGGTTGCAAATGAGGGAGCACATTCCGTGACATAACGGTCACAGGTCGCCGTGGCTCATAAACAAACGGAGCTACGGGAGTATGAATGTTTTCAGACACACCGGAGGTGAACGACGGACGAGAACAACACGGATGTGTGGCGAGACTTTGAGGTGCGGGAGCTGCTGGCCATCCAAGGTGATGAAGAAAAAAGCGGTAGATGACGGGACGGTGAGAGACAACGTAGTGTAACGTTAAACGAACATAACAAGACTGCTGAATGAGGGAGACATCCGCCGATATGTTACACAGAAACACACCGTGTTAATAATGAGCCGACCACCTCACGGTACCACCAGCTGCACGCACATCTGTTTTGTTTGTTCTATTTGTAACGTTACCTTTTTAACTTTTTAGCTTTCCTAATAAATCTTCATAAAGATCCATCCCTCGCCTGTTCTCTCTGTTATAAAGTAACAAACCCAGTCCCAGTTCGTTACATTATCGAGCTATTAGCAAACTAAATGGAATATAAACTCATTTTATTACATTTGAACAAGCTCTTATATTATCCAACAGTTGCCACATGTCCAGCTGAACAACTTTAGTAGGTCTACTATATGTAGTAAATCTGAGCAGGGATGGTGGAGTGAGTAAAATATACATTTCAGTCTGCAGAGGTTTCTTATAATTTTGTAAATGTAGCCTATATTATCATATTAGATAGCACAATGTAGTCTAATATATGATAAATGGGTTCTGTAGATAGACAGAGGAGAAAAGGTTCATGTTGATGAATAGATGCTGTAAATCTGTATGATGTCTGTTTGTGTTTGCATACAATACAGCTCTGTATATACAACATAGTTAAACATTTTATGAAACTAAAATTTGCTCCCGGGTTGGTACCCAGGTTGTATCTGAATCGTCCTGACCAGGGTTCAACCCAGGTTGACTGGCTTGGTTTGAATTTACAAAAGGATAACCCTGGTCCAACCCTGGTCATTGGTGTGAAAAGGGTATAAGGAACCTCTACCTTAAGTGAGGTGTGTGAGGCCCTCCTGCTGTTTTTCGTGATCAACTCAGAATGTATGAACACTTTGAGGAGCGCAGTGAGACAGGGAGGCTGAGTGGACTGATTATATTATGCTTTGAGAATAAACGAGCTGTGGAGGATTTTGCAGTGCTCAAGACTCACAGAATGATGTTCAGACAGGTGAGTACAACAACACAGTTACTGTGTGTGTAACTCACTTTCTAGTGGAAAACATCTCCTTTGACGTAGCTTTGTGTGCATGTGTGTGCACTACACATGGTGCAAAAACTGTGCAGCTCTCTTTCTGCTTAACTATGTGATTGTGGCTGCGGCCTCTGTGGAGTTTATATTGTTTATACACTCTTAGAAATAAAGGTGCTAACTAGAACCATATGGGGTTCCTCGGCTGGTCCTCATAGGACAGTACCTTTTTGGTTCCTAGTAGAACCTTTTTTAAAGGTTCCAACTGGAACCCATTCAAATGGTTCTACCTAAATCCCAGCATAAAAGGGTTACATATAGAACCATATGTGAAAGATTCCACTCAGAACCCCCAATGAGAGCTTCTACAGAAAAGCCCCTCTATGTTTTAATGGTTCTTCACAGGCAAATGGTTCTGGGTAAAACCTCAGCCCTCCTGTGTTGCCTGCCTTGGTGGTGTTTTATTCTGCTGTTAATTATATAAGAAGTGTCAGGTTATTTAATTTATCATTTATTGTTTATTTGATTAGACTATTGTTTACAACTTACACTTGTAAATAGACATTTTATTTTATTTCTTATTTTATTGTTTACCATTGGTGCTTTTTATACATATATGTATATACTATTTATACATACACCTATGTTTTCACTACTTGTGTACATAATAGTCCTACCTATTACTTACTTTTATTTGTCCAGCTTTGTTGTCCTTGTCCCTAGTTGTTATTACTATTTCTGTGTAAGTACATTGAGAGAGATGGATGAAACCTGATTCTGTAGCTTAATAATGTTTGTTGCATCCGTCCACTTGTTATTTATCGCCATTACTTTTGTTTATTTGAATTTTACCCTCTTTTCCGTTTAATTCTAGTAAGGTTACACTGAGGAAGGCTGCTGTGTAATTGATATTCTATGGAAGCCCTGAGAGCTCAACACAATGACATTAGCTCCTAGTAGGGTCTCCCAAAGCAAAGTAGTCCCAGGGGAGGGGCCACATCAAAAGCGATTCACACACCCTATATGAATCGGCACCAAAAGAGCTGTGTAACCTTGCCTGGAATAGGGAAACCAGGGCCCCCTCCTGGAGCTAGACCAGGGAGGGGAGCTCACTGGCGAGCATCTGGTGGCCGGGCCCTGGCCCATTGGGCCCGGCCACCAGCTGCACAGCCCAAAAGAACTACATGAAGCTGCCACCCTATGGGCCCACCACCGCCGCCGTGTGGCAGGCAAAGGCGGGGACCTCGGTGTGCTGATCCCTGGCATCCCTGACTCTAGGTAAGTGGAACGTCACCGCTCTGGCGGGGAAGGAACCGGAGCTGGTGCGGTAGATATAGTTGGGCTCACCTCCACGCATAGCTCTGGTTCTGGAACCAAACTCCAGGAGAGGGGCTGGACTCTCGCCTTTTCTGGAGTTGCCGAGGGTGAGAGGCGACAGGCGGTTGTGGGGATACTCACGAGCCCCCCGGCTGAGTGCTGCTGTGTTGGAGTTCTCCCCGGAGAATAAGAGGGTCACCTCTATGCGACTGCGAGTAGCTGAGAGTAAGTGTCTGACTGTTGTTTGTGCACCAGACAGCAGCTCAGAGTACCCAACCTCCTTGGAATCTCTGGCTGGCATCCTGGAAAGGGTGCTGACTAAGTGGTGCTTTGTTGTTGGACTTCAGTGCTAGTCATGGATTGGCCATAACAAACACCATGTTCGAGCAAACGGCTGTTGATACGCTGTTACAAGCGTATCAACAGCCGTTTTGTATAACCAAGGTTAGAGCTGTGTCCGTATACTTGGCAAGTAAAAAGAAAAGTCAAACATTTTTCCAGTGGGTGTTGGCCTCTGCCAGGGTTGTCCATTGTCACGGATCCTGTTTGTGATTTTCATTGACAGGATCTCAAGGCACAGCCGAGGGGAGGAGAGGGTCCGGTTCAGGGACCTCAGAATTGAACAGACAGTGACCTTCAGCAGCACTGGGGCGGTTTGCAGCGGAGTGTGAAGCGGTCCGGATGAGAGTCAGTACCTCCAAGTCTGAGGCCATGGTTCTCTGCCAGAAAACAGTGGATTGCAACCTCCGGGTTGGGCGTGAGTCTTATCCTCAAGCGAGGGAGTTTAAGTACCTCTGGGTCTTGTTCACGAGTGATGGTAAAATGGAGCAGGAGATCGACCGGCAGTTTAGTGCAATGTCTGCAGTTCTGTGGGTGCTGTACCGGATTGTTGTGGTGAAGAGGGAGCTGAGCCGGAAGGCAAAGCTGTCATTTACCAGTCCATATATGTTCCAACCCTCACCTCTAGTCATGAGCTTTGGGTAGTAACCAAAAGGATGAGATTGCGGATACAAGCGGCCAAAATGAGCATCCTTCGTAGGGTGGCTGGGCTCAGCCTTAGAGAGAGGGTGAGGAGCTCAGACATCCAGAGGGAGCTCAGAGTAGAGCCACTGCTCCTTCACCTCTAAAGGGACCAGCTGAGGTGGTTCGGGCATCTGATCAGGATCCTCCTGGACGCCTCCCTTTGGAGGTTTTCCAGGCACGTAATAGGCCCAGGGTAGACCCAGAAAACGCTGGAGAGATTATATATCAGGTCTGGCCTGGGAATGCCCCAGGGTCCCCCAGGAAGAGCTTGAAAACGTTGCTGCAGAGAAGGACATCTGGAATTCCCTGCTAAGCCTGCTGCACCAGCGACCCAGCCTCGGATAAAGGAAAGAAAATGGATGGATGGATGGATAATTCATTATTTGGATAATTATTAATTGCTTTTGATAGCCATTTTAATATTTTTCCGGTTACTGCACCAACATAATTTGGTGCCCCGTTATTATTAATATATATTGATAATGTACTAATATTAATTTTATTTACATTGATAATTATCTTCAATACTTGCTAATAGCCAGACCAGCTCCTACCTGCGTCAACAACATCCCAGTCCTGTTTGTATCTGCTCCAGCTTGTTTCCATCCCTTATTTACATGTTTAGGGAAGCAAAATGTCATTTCCAGAAAGGGCCGGTGCAGCATACACTGTTAAGGTATTCAATCTCCTCCCCGCTTACATTTAACTCATTACTTTTCCTTAATGCATGCAGATTTGCTTTCTGCCTGACTGAGGGAACACATTCAACACTAAACAAATGGATTCTGCCCCCTCACTGTCTTTCTGTGCTGTGTTTCCCTTTATACCATTCATCCTAAATTTGAATAATGTTGATATACATACAGTAGGATGTGGGCACTCTTCTCAGCCCTCTGTGTGTGTGTGTGTGTGTGTGTGTGTGGATACAAGGGAAACCTCTCGTTTCACATTCATCATGGTCATGACAGCTCTTTGTAGTGGGGGGCCCTACCTCCTCATCTCTAGCAGTGGGAGAGGGTAATCATAGGTGTCATTCAATCATTCTGAATGACTCTGCTCAAACAGAAACATACACACACACACACACACACACACACATGCACACAGATACAAACACACAACCCTTTGATCTAATTACAAACCTGACCTTTAGTTGAGATGATTGCTGGCATAACCACTCATGCGCTGACACACACACATTCACGCACATATTTTTCCCTCACATGCAAACGCCCTCCATCCCTGTTACATGCAAACACACATGCAATATTTTTAAACACACTGCACACAAGCATACACACACATGTAGTCCTTTGAATCCTACACACACACGCACGCATTCTCGCACGTACTTTCTCTGCTCTCCAGGGGCCTCATGTATAAATGGTGCGCACGTACTAAAATGTTGCGTACACTGTGTTTCACGCACACGCTGGGATGTATAAAAATGAACGTGACGTGAGAATGTGCGGGCCGTCCTCCAAACTCTGTCGTTTGGCAGTGTCAAACTACGAAGTACTGAAACTCGCCAAATGTGTAAAAATATTTTTTCCACTCAACTTACTGATCTCTGTTTATGAAGTGGGATTTAAAAAACACATATTTCTTAACTAGTTTGCGCATAATGTTTAACATCAGAAAGGCACAACCAAAATACATTTAAACTAATTTCCCAGTGACGACTGATGCTTTAACCACTGTGCCAAAACCAAGATCATGTTGGTCTGCCACAACGTGGCAGACCAACATGCTGTGTCTATGCCCCAGGAGCTACAGATGGATGAACCGGACCCTGGCACACCTAACAATGAACCAAATGCAGCAGCTATACAGCGCCGTTTGGATGAGATACACAGAATGTAAAGCAACGAGGTAAGTTGAGACAAACATTTATTTTTTAACAAGGTCTTTTAATGTCTGACTTATCTCACCAAGAATGTCATTCATTCTTTTTAATTCGTTACATATATCCTTCATTGTATTGACAATCTCTCTCTGTGATTCCAGCGTTAGTGAGGACACGGCCAGACCGGCGCCCCTCAGCAGTCGAGGCCCGGGACGCAGCTCACCGTGCGCCTTCGGGAGCGCACAGTGAGCTGCTGTGGAGTTGCGTTGTGTTTGTTACTGATTCCCGAGGAAACCATCAAATAAAATATGTTTTCTAGCTTCCACCTCAGTAACAAACACTTCGATTTCACACTCGGTGAAATTCTACTTTTTTATACCTTTTCCAGCGCGATTTGCCATCGTTATTGTTATTTGCACAATAGGTGACAGCATGGAGAGTGTTTATAGTCATTTGCATAGTTATTAATGGGAGGAGACAAGGCGGGCCAAGTGGCACGTGCAGCTGCGCTCAATTTCATGTTAATTGGGATGTATAAAGGAAAGGTGTGCAGGAACAGACGTACACACGGTTTTATACATGTGAAAATTTCTGTGCTTACGTACTTTTCCAATTTTGTGAATACGCCATCTTCCAGTGTGAAAGCTGCACAGTCTTTGGCTGTATTTGAAACCGCATACTATACTAGTAGTACGTACTGATTTGGCCAAAATGTAGTATGTAGTATGTAGTATTTAGTATGTAGTGTGTAGTGTGTAGTATGTAGTATGTAGTATGTAGTGTGTAGTGTGTAGTATGTAGTATGTAGTGTGTAGTATGTAGTATGTAGTATGTAGTGTGTAGTATGTAGTATGTAGTGTGTAGTATGTAGTATTTAGTATGTAGTATGCAGTGTGTAGTATGTAGTGTGTAGTATGTAGTATTTAGTATGTAGTGTGTAGTGTGTAGTGTGTAGTGTATAGTATGTAGTATGTAGTATGTAGTGTGTAGTATGTAGTATTTAGTATGTAGTGTGTAGTATGTAGTATGTAGTATGTAGTGTGTAGTATGTAGTATGTAGTATGTAGTATGTAGTATTTAGTATGTAGTATGTAGTATGTAGTATTTAGTGTGTAGTGTGTAGTATGTAGTATGTAGTGTGTAGTGTGTAGTGTGTAGTGTGTAGTGTGTAGTATGTAGTATGTAGTATGTAGTGTGTAGTGTGTAGTATGTAGTATGTAGTATGTAGTATTTAGTATGTAGTGTGTAGTATGTAGTATGTAGTATGTAGTATTTAGTGTGTAGTGTGTAGTGTGTAGTATGTAGTATTTAGTATGTAGTGTGTAGTGTGTAGTATGTAGTATGCGAACAAAA
This sequence comes from Sebastiscus albofasciatus, assembly GCA_916701655.1. NCBI lineage: Eukaryota > Metazoa > Chordata > Actinopteri > Perciformes > Sebastidae > Sebastiscus > Sebastiscus albofasciatus. The sequence continues at coordinate 52,920 of CAKAOI010047961.1, forward strand.
GCAAAATCTACAGTATGCCAAAAATACCCAGATGTTGTACTGATTTGGAAAAAATCTCCAGCATGCATCTGACCAGTCTACCTCGCCTACTGTATCCCATAATGCAAAGCGCTGGACTGCTACAGGCTACGGGTACAAAAACAGAAGCCAAAAACTGCTTGTTTTTTACATTTTTCGTAGCTATTTCATCACTAAATTCACTTCTGAAAGTTTTTGAGGCGAGAAATCAACGGTGTAGATTATTAATATCGGCAGTTTTACCTTAAGTTAGATGGTGAATGGAACATTTGCTCCATTGTTGTCGGAGTTTAGAAGCTCTACAAAATGCCATAACAGCTAGCTAACGCCTACTGGGGTCACTGCCAGCCAGCCGGGTAGTCACGCTCAGAGACCACTATGAGCTGCTGGAGCTCTCTAGAGACCGGTCTGTAGACGAGAGGCTTTGATTTCCTTGATGACGGATAGTTTGTTTAAATATCACAACACAGATGTCCATTATAAATTAACAGGAACCTGTGTTTATCTGCCTTTATGGAGTTGAAAAGCTCCACAATCGCCGCTGGAGAGCCGGCCAGTGACGTTCCCAGGCTGGCTACAGAGCAGCAGAGTGGCGAGGGAAAGATCAGCCTCTGATGGTTCAGAGAGATTCCTGCTGAGACAACATGACTCTTTTTAACATGTCTCTAATATCTGGAGGAGATCAGTCCTCTGTTTAGTTGCTGGAACTGAAAAAGCAGTTTGAGTAACATAAATGTTTGTAGATAAATATTTCATATTTCCCGTCTCTCCTCGTTGATGATCCTGTTTGTCTCACTTCATTATGAGCTGTTGGAATAAATAGTATAAACCTGCAGTATCTTAGAAAGTAAACAAGCAGAACATAAACAACTAAATCAAAGTTGTATTGTTAGATAATATTGTAATAGTGGTACCAGTTTGTTTTTTAGTCCAGTGCTTTAAGAGCCGGTTTAAAGGCTAAAGCCTCGTCTAGCATACTACAAAATACATCGCTTTAACCGTCACATACTGCATACTACTGAGGAACGCAGTACACAGTATGCACTGTGTACTGCGTACTGCGTTCCTCAGTAGTATGTAGTATGTAGTTTTGAATACAGCCTTTTATACTTGAGGCCCCAGATTGGTGTTTTATTCCTCCTAAAATCCACCACCATCTCCTTTGTTTTTACCACATTTAGCTGCATGTGGTTTTGGTTGCACCACACCACAAAGTCACTGATTAGAACTCTGTACTCTTCCTCCTGCCTCACATACTGTGGTCTGCCAGTCAGGTAATCAGTGACCCAGGTCACCAGTGGAGCATCCACCTGCATTGTTCGTAGTTTGTCTCCCAGGAGTACAGGTTGGATGGTGTTAAAAGCACTTGTGAAATCAAAAAACGTAATCCTTACAGTGGACTGTATAGGGGTCGGTCTTCTCATATCAACCCTCATGTGGGTTATCACCAACAAATACCTGCTGAAACATCCCAGCAAAAATTTTGATGTGGAGTGGGGCTACGCGTTTGACGTTCACCTCAATGCCTTCTACCCGCTTCTAGTCATCCTGCATTTCCTGCAGCTCTTCTTCATCAACCATATTGTGGTAATAAACTCCGACTGGTTCGTGGGATACTTTGTCGGGAACACTTTGTGGCTGATCTCCATCGGTTATTATCTCTTCATGTGTGTGGGGATTTTCAACCCCCACACAGTCGTGTGGGGGTTGAAAATCCAGGAGGGGGCAGGGAGGACTGGGGGGTGGAGGGGGTGGAGGGGCCATGGTGTGGTGTGGAGGTAGGACAGCAGGTGAGGAAGTGGCAGAGAATGGGAATGGCTGAGCAGAAGCGCTTGATTCAAACCTGTTGAAAAACAGGTTTAGCTCATCGGCTCTGGCTTGATTCTCTTCCATGGGCTGGCTGGCCACATTGCAGCCTGTGGTGAGTTTCATGCCTGATCACACTTCTCTCATGCTGTTCTGTTGGAGCTTATTTTCCGACTTCCTCCTGTAGATGTCTTTGCTCTCCCTGATCTTCACCTTAAACTCCTTCTGCACTCATCTCAGTTCCTCCCTATTTCCATCTCTAAAGGCCCTCTTTTTTTCATTCAGAAGGGCCTTAAGGTCTCCAGTGACCCAAGGTTTATTATTTGGGAAGCACCGTACTGTTCTGGGTGGTGCAACATTGTCCTGACAGATCCAGTTATGAAGTCTGTTAGGCCATCTATATCCTCCCCAAAGGAGTCACTGAACTCACAGTTCAGTTGTCAGTTGACAGTTGTCTCAAAACAGTCTCTCAGTGCCTCTTCATTCTCTGATGTCGCACTGACCTGGTGGTCACCAGTTGCTGTTGTATAAGGGGCGTATAGAGAGGCCTAAGGTGTATAAGGTTATGGTCGGATTTCCCCAGGGGAGGGAGAGGAGTGGAGCTGTATCCCTCCTTAACATTGGCATACAGTAGATCTCAAGTTTTATCCTTCCTGGTGTGACATTTCACAAACTGTTTCAAAGTGCAAAGTGTGGATGAAAGAGAGGCATGGTTAAAGTCACCAGATATGGCTATGAAAGCATTGGGATGTTCAGTTTGCACCTTCACTGTGACTGAATGGATGACGTCACATGCGCGCTTCGCGTCAGCGGAGGGCGGGATGTAGACGACCAAAACAATAACATGTGAGAACTCTCGTGGCACATAATATGGACGGAGGCTGACAGCTATCAGTTCAATGTCCGGGCAACAGAGTTGTTCTTTAACAGAAATATGGTTCGGATGGCACCATCTGTTATTCACAAGCAAGGCAAGCCCACTTCCTTTCCGCTTACCACTCTCTCGCCGATTCCTGTCCGCCCGCACAGTCTGAAAGCCGCTGATGGTGGCGTTCGAGTCATGAATGTGGTCATGCAGCCATGTCTCCGTAAAGCACATTAAACTACACTCCCAATACTCCCTCTGACTCTTTGTCAGCGCCACAAGCTCATCCACTTTGTTCACTAGAGACCTCACATTGCCCATGATGATGGAAGGTAGATTTGGTTTGTATTTCCTTTTCTTTGCCCGTCGTTTCACTCCCGCTCTGCACCCTCCTCCTCCGTAACTCCTTCGGGATTTCCAGCCTCTCTCCCTGGAACACGACCGGCTTGTTTAAGTCGATCAGCTGAGTCCAAGAGTAAACAATACCTGAGTTGTAACTCGCACTAGAACTAGCCAAAAAGTATATCGCCAGGGCTAGTAAGAAAGTAAAGGCGCTCCTCGCCCAACACCCAGCCATTGTAGATAGCTGGAGTATCCAAACACACAGAAATGACACAAGAATACAGGGAGCTGCTGCAACAGGCTGCCGCTCTCACAGCACCAGGACACCCTGATGTGGAAGACTTGACACTGAGCATCGAAAAAAAAGCACAGCAGCTTCCAAAAATATTAATAAGGTCTGTTAAATATAAATGCTATAATATGCAATATATAGTTGTGACATACAACACTATACTATATGCTCATGTTATGCCATGAATTTGAATGATTTTGACTTTTCTGTCAGTTTATTTATGACTCTAAATAAGAGTTCTGCTACACAAGCTGTACTTTATTGAATAAGCTTTTGGTTCTGGTTGGTTTTGGGTTTGCTTATTTCTTTCCATCTGCATCCATGCCTGTCAGATGTTGCAAGTCTACAACATGCACCAACGGAACAGGGGAAAAGACAATGCAGTGAATTCAAGGCAGGTTTACCAGTTGGGCACCAAGGGCCAATTACCCTTGGGGCAGCTGAGCAGTGGACAACCACAGAGCAGGTCGTCCACCAATTGGAAGGTCGGTGGTTCAATCCCCGGCTGCTCCGGGTCACATGTCGATGTGTCCTTGAGCAAGACACTTGACCCCAAATTGCTCCCAAAGGCTGAGCCATCAGATTAGATGGGCAAAGTGGGCACCTTAGCAGCCTCTGCCATCAGTGTATGAATGTGTGTGTGAATGGGTGAATGCTTACATGTAGTGTAAAGAGCTTTGAGTGGTCGGAAGACTGAAAAAGCGCTATATAAATGCAAGTCCATTTACCCCAGGGCCCAAGGCACCCCCAGTTGAATGTCAAATAGTTATAGATAATGATATTCATTAAATTAATCTGTGATGAATAAATTAATTGTAAATTGTAAATGGTTTGAAAAGTGCAATTCTAACAACAACTTTTTTCCCCAGGTCACCATAACAGGTTAATATGCCCATGAAACTAATGTATAGTAATGGTTATTGAAAAACAAAAATATACCCTCTGATCACGTGTCCAATTTGGCAGAGCATTGCCAGTTGGCTCTAAAAGAAGTGAGTATGTACCGCATTTGGGTCTCAGTATATTTAGTATGTAGTATGTAGTGTGTAGTATGTAGTATGTAGTGTGTAGTATGTAGTATTTAGTATGTAGTATGCAGTGTGTAGTATGTAGTGTGTAGTATGTAGTATGTAGTATTTAGTATGTAGTATGTAGTGTGTAGTGTGTAGTGTGTAGTGTGTAGTATGTAGTGTGTAGTGTGTAGTATGTAGTATGTAGTATGTAGTGTGTAGTGTGTAGTATGTAGTATGTAGTATTTAGTGTGTAGTGTGTAGTGTGTAGTATGTAGTATGTAGTATGTAGTGTGTAGTGTGTAGTATGTAGTATGTAGTGTGTAGTGTGTAGTATGTAGTATGTAGTATGTAGTATGTAGTATGTAGTATTTAGTGTGTAGTGTGTAGTATGTAGTATGTAGTATTTAGTATGTAGTGTGTAGTGTGTAGTATGTAGTATGCGAACAAAAGCAAAATCTACAGTATGCCAAAAATACCCAGATGTTGT